>BHFT01004345.1:40996-57384 GCA_004320025.1 Laticauda laticaudata
CTTTATAAAAAAAAAAAAAAAAAGATGTTGAGACTCTGGAAAGAGCAACAAAGATGGTTAGAGGGCTGGAGGCTAAAACGTATGAAGAACAGTTGCTGGAATTGGGTACGGACAGCCCTAGAGAGTCCTTCTTCTCAGAGAAAAGGACTAGGAGTGACATGATCGCAGGCTGGGGAATTCTGGGAGTTGAAATCCACAGGCCTTAAAAGTTGCCAAGGTTGGACATCCCTGCAATAGAGCGCACCGAATTCAGGAAAGTACCATTCCGGGTGGCTTCCTTGGGCAAACATCCTTTTCCTCAAATGCTGGTGTTCCCCATGGAACCCCATTACCCCCCCACCCCTTCTTCTGTTTAAAGGCTAAAGGGAGGCCATTTGCAGCTTTGGAAAAGGGGAACCCATGTTTAGGCAGTTCAAGCCGCTAAAAAGCAACTTCCTCCCTCTGGCATGGGTTTGAGAACAGGCGACCTGCATTTCTCTTGGATGGCCGGGCAAACATTGGAGTTTGGATGCCTCAAGGGGATGGCCATGCTACAGAGGCAAAAGGGCAGCCTCGGACATCTTATTTATTTGCACATATGAACATGGTCACCCCAGCCATGTTGCAGGTGGCTAACTAAAGAGCACTAAGAGCAAGAAATTGGATACAACTCTGAGATGCAGCTGGAATTGTGGTTTAGGCTCCTTGATCATTCCCCAATTTAACTGCTTCCTGTGCTAAGCAGGACTTTACCTGCACCGACAAAAGTCATTTCAGATCAGACAATTTATGGGCCTCACCATAAACTCCAGCTCCATTTTAAATCTTTCTGCCCAGCCCATTGAGTTTTGTTTTTTTTTTTAGAAAAATGAACACACAAACAAAAAACAAATGAGGAAAGCGTTGTTCTTTTGCCTTACAGGAGGTGTAAAATACTATATCCAGAATCAAGGCAACAGAATGGTTTTTATGTTCAGTTTACTGGATTATTATTATTATTATTTGAAATGGAGGAAAAAAATTCTAATTTCTCAGCAAAAGCAGCATGAAAAACAAGGCTGGAAACTCTTTACATTAGAAAATATAAAGCTACCCTGACAAGAAACAGCCATTTATTTCAAAATACCCTTCCCCTCTGTGGAACCAAATGGTACACATTAAAAAAAAAAGTATTGGATAAAACAAACAGCCCAATGCAACTGAGACTTGGGTTCCAAAGGTGAAATGTTTTCAGAAATCCAGCCTGATTTAAGATCTCCCAGAAATAGTGGGAGATTACTCCAGAGGTTACAAGGATCTGCCCATGAAGTCAGAACCAACACTTTTTGGAGGTTGGGATGGGACCCCTTTCTAAGCTCCAGATTAGTTTGGCACACCTCCAAAGTTTGGCACACCTCGAATCCTCAGCCTCACTTGCTGCCCTCCCATCTGCAAAATGGGTATAAAAGGAATCTTACTCAAAGCAGCAGCTCGGTAAACACTGTACTTCCACCCACCCTCCCACATCCCCATTTTAAGTTTACAAGCCTGTGTTTTGATTGTTGGAACCAACTTGGTTCTTCAATATTCTTAGTCAGTATGTGTATGTGTGTGTGTATATATATACCTATATACAATAAATACAATAAATAAATTGTAACTGAGAAATGGGAAGACAAATAGCACCTCTTAATGGTCATTTGAAGAGCTTGCGATTTTCACCTCCTTCTTTTAATTACCGGAGAAGTAAAATGACCTTGAGAGTATCTGCTTTTAAGTGACTATGCAAACATGGGTTGATTATTCCTGTTTTGCAGATGGGCAGATGCAACTTATTTGCCCTCCTAATCCACCTCCAACAGATCAACCGCTTTGCGGCTTTCTCTCTTTTACAATCTGCCATCCCGGGGACTCAGAAGCCCACAGCAATCCTTCCTATGGGCCTGAAGCTTTGCCTCAGGCTTCCTTGCATAGATTAAGATGGGATGTCCGCCTAACACGCTAAAGGCAGGGAGACATGGTGGAATTTGCCAAGCTGGCAATAGGAAATGACATTGCCCTAAAAAAAAACAAACCACTATATATTTATATATAATATATATATATATAAAGTTATGGGTCCTCAGTCCCATGTCTTCCTTTTGGTGCCCCTGCTGGGCCTGGCATCAAGGCCACGGGAAGTGGCATCAGAGGTGGAAGGCTTTGGGGAATCGGGAGCAGCAGCCTCACTTGGTCCAGCGGTGGGAGACGGCTCCGGGACTGGGTCACCGCTACCCCCAGGCAGGGCCACCAGAGGCACCGGGCAGGGAATGACTGGACCGGTGACCGGCTCGGAAGGCATGCCAGGGACATGGCTGGACGGTATTGGAGCTCCAGGCTCTGGGGGACCCCAGGGCGGGTTGCCATACCCTGAGTAAGAGCTGGGGTTGGTGTAGGTGCTCTGGGCGGGCGACTTCTGGCCCGTAAAGACCTCCGCAATGGCAGCCATGGCAGAGGTCTGCCTTCCCAGGAATTCCCCCAGGTCGCTGTGGGAGCGTTTAATGGCGTCGACCATCAGCTGCGCCGTGGCTCGATCCTGCCGCCGTTCCTGCTTGCGGTGCTGCCTCTCCTCCTGCCTGGCCCTGTCAAAGGCCTTCAGGTCATGACAGTGCAGGCCCCGCATGGCATCCAACAGCATAGAGGGGGCCCGGGAGGCCGACTCCACCAGCTGCATGCTGGTCTCCAAGCGCTGCTTCCGGTTCCTCATCCTCCGATTCCTCATCCGCTCGGCATTCGTGAGGGGCCTCCGGAACTCCTGGATGGGACCTGAGGAGGGCAGGATTGGGATGGGGGAAGATGTAGAAGGGTGTCCAAGGAGAGGGAAAAAATAAGATTTTTGCTGGAGACCTGAGATTTACAACCATGAAAATTGTTCCTCACTTACCCTCCACCTTAAAAAAAGGGGTTTTAAAAATTGAAATTTTGGCTTGTCTAGTGTTGTGACCCGCCAGCGGATAGCGGAGTGTGATGACCCAGGGCATGGCACAAAGGCAACACAGTCAGATAATCAATAAGAATCCCCTTGTTATCTCCAACTTTTCGCCCAATGTCCATGATTACCTTCTGGCTGGAGAAAAACTCTCCCAGGAACAGCCTTTGACTGCAGAAAATTAAGTCCAAAACATGAGCAACACAAACTGTAACCCAAACTCCAAACAAGCCAAACTGAAGTAATTAGTTTGGCAGGGCAGGAGCAAGAATTTTACCCTTGAAAGCACAGCAAAATTCACACAGTTGGTAAGATGCCAGGAACAGAGATGAGTCACAACAATGCAAGATAAAGTTACGTTTGCTCCCAACAGCTCGCTGCATGCAGCTTGCCGTTTTTATACACTGTGTTTCCAGCTATGGCTAATGAAGGGAATCAGGGCTCTTTCCTCCTCTGTAAGGCACGCAACTCATGTTGCTCCCTTCTCCGTTCCTCCCTGCATAGTCCTTAACTTAACGGCCGCAGTGGAGCCCAAAACTAAAGGTTGCTGAGTGAAACATTTGTTAAGTGAGTTGGTCTCATTTTACAGCTTGGCTCCGTGGTTAAGTCAATCATTGCAGTTGTTAAAATTAGTCAAACTGTTGTTAAAAGAAGGCTGGCTTCCCCATGGACACTGTCAAGAAAGTCGCAAAAGGGAATTGCATGCAACCATCATAAATATGAGTCAGTTGCCAAATATCTGAATTTGACCATGGGGATGCTACAACAGTCGTTAAATGTGAAAAACAGTCAGAAGTCTTTTTTTTTTAGTACTATTATAATTTTGAATGGTCATTAAATGGAACCATTGTAAGTCGAGGACTACCTGCAATGGTTTCTTCCCTTTGCAGCCAAGATAGAAAATCACTTCTTAAAAAACTAATTTTTAAAGACTGATTGAAAAACAGATCCGTTCAAAGACCCAAAAAGATTGATTTCCCTGTTTTAGTCACTCTTGCTGTCCTTCGGAAAGATGGAGCTCCAACCCCCATGTTTCTCAGCCGGCGCAGATCTGCTGAGGGAAGTGATGGGAAGTGGAGTCCCACCAGTAAAGGGAGCTGTAGCTCCCCCTAGAAGATAAGCTTACCGTAAGGGCGGAGGGTGGCGCCATTGTCTGACTCCGATTTCCTGCCGAGCATCCTCTGTCGAGCATCCGCTGGTACTCGCTCCGCCACAGTGGGATGGGGGGCTGGCTGTCCGATGGCAGGGTACTGAGACTGGGGGGCTAAGGGTGGGTACTGCATGGGCAGTGCCATTGTGGGGTAATGGACCTGCTGTGACATGGCGGAATACTGGGCAGGTGGTGGCCGGGTAGGGTTCAACATCAAGTCCTCGAAGGACCACATCACCTGAAAATGGCAACAGGCAAGTTAATTCAACAGGCAAGTTAATTGTTTCTATCTCAGGGAAATGCTCTGAGGCAGGGGTAGGGAAACTTGGCTCTTCTATCACTTATGGACTGCCAACTCCCAGAATTCCTGAGTGAGCCATAAAAGGTTCCCCATCCCTGGCCTACTGGTTTCTCAGTTGTGGGGGAAATCAATTTTTNATTCCTGAGTGAGCCATAAAAGGTTCCCCATCCCTGGCCTACTGGTTTCTCAGTTGTGGGGGAAATCAATTTTTGACTTGAATGGGACTGTTTAATATACGAATGTAGGACCACTGAAAAAACCAGTAGGTCAGGGATGGGGAACCTTTTATGGCTCACTCAGGAATTCTGGGAGTTGAAGAGTCAAGTTTCCCTACCCCTGCTCTGAGGGAACTGGGTTGTGTATCAATCAATCAGAACAGAGCTGGAAGGGACCTTGGAGATCATGCCCAAGCAGGAGACCTGGCCTAGACCAATTCAGATAAGTGTCTGTCCAGTCTCTTTTTAAACACCTCCAGTGATGAAGCAGCCTCTGAAGGTAAAGCTGTTCCATTCTTTGAATGGAACTCACTGTGAGGAAGTTTCTCCTTGGTTCTAGAATGGATCATCTTTGTCATTAGTTTCCCTCCGTTGCTTCTTGTCTTGCCTTCTGGTGCTTTGGAAAACAGAATCAGAATCGAGCTGGAAGGGACCTTAGAAGTCTTCTAATCCAACCCCCTGCTCAAACAAGAGACTGCACCCCTGCACCCATCATCGCATCACATGCCCCAATCACCATCCATCCCAACTTGAGCCGTCCCCTCACCCAGGTGCAGGAATAACATGACCTTGACTTAGAAGAAGAATGCTATTATGTCTAACCACAACCACTCCAAGAACTTCTCCCCTCCCATTTTCCCAGGCTCAAGAATGTGGCAGCGAGGAAGCATCTGATGTCAATATGGCTTCCAAAGCTGACACACACACCCCTCTGATCCGTAGAAAACAACTCTCTCCACGGAAGTGGTCCCTGGTGCCCAAAAGGTTTGGGGGAGGGCCCCTCTGTTTTACGTCTCCCTGTAATCTAGCCAAGGAACAAGGATAGTTTATAAGCAGTTGGACAATATGTCCATATTGGTTACCTGTGGCTCTTTCCTTTGGGTCTCTCTCTGCCGCGCCAGGAACTCTTCTGAAAAGGCCACTGCTTGGCTGCAGGTCTCCGGCCTCCGTTCCCGGACCCAGCTCTGCATCTCCTGGGGAAGGATGGTCAAAAACTGCTCCAAGATCAGCAGCTCCAGGATCTGCTCCTTGGTGTGCCTCTCTGGCCGGAGCCACTCGTGGCAAAGCTCCTGCAGCTGCCTGCAGGCTTCGCGGGGTCCCTCAGCCTCTCGGTAGCGATGCCGCCGAAAACGCTGGCGCAGGATCTCCACGCCGACCGTCCCTTCGTTCGGAGGCTCCTCCTTGAGGCCTCCGTAGCTTCTCCGTTCTCGCTGCTCCTGGACGCTGTAGACCGTTTGAGTCCCCCTGCTCAGGCTGGCCAAAGTCTGGCCTCCCCATCCTCCCGAGGGCCAGGGGCTCGAATTGCCTGGAGTCTCGTATGGGGCCTGGAAAGAGCTATTGTCCCATGTCAGGGGCTTGGGTAGAGCTGGGTTTCTCCACCTCGATGGAGAAAACTCCTGCCTGGGAGGAGCCCAGTGATGGGGCGGGAGACGTTCATCTGGCTCCTGTTTGACGTGGCGTGAGGCCTCTCCGGATAAGAATTCTCGCGTGGAGCCGATCTGAAGGAAGCGCGAGACCCCGCCTCGCCCCATCTCTTGCGTGGCCCTGTCCTCCATCTTCATGGCCGGCCGTGGGCTCGGCTCAGCAGCCCCCTGCAGCTGGAGGTGAAGGGCAGCTGTTTCCCCTCTCCCCGACGCCATTTTGTCCCCCGCTGCGAGGGAGGCCTGCGTCTCACCTCGGGACGAGTGAGGTGAGGCCCTGGGGCCCTGGCAGGAAGGATGGCTGGCCCTGCCCGGAGGCCAGCGGGGAGTGCAGTGAGAACTGCAGGGCACAGAGAAGATTTTGCCTATGGGTTCCTTCTGGAAGGGAGGGGAGGGAGAGCAGCTCAGGCTCACCCACCCCCTCCACTCTCTCAAAGCAGGAAAAGCAGTCAGACCCCAAGCTCGAAGGCCTGCCTTTCGGCCTTGCCCCTTGCCTTACAACAGAAGCAGCCAGGGCATCGACGGCTGGGTCAAAACAGGCGGCATTGTTCCCAGGCAAGATCTCATGATCATCGTGAGAAGTACCGGTGGCCTGTGGTGATTTCTGGCTTTCTAAAAAAAACCTAAAGAGACATAAAATGTTGGAGAAAAGGCTTTTATTACTGTAGGATTTATTTCAGCTGCTTCCATCCCACTGTTCTGGAAAGATAGATATGAGGGTTGTTTACTCATCTGGACTCTTTTTTTAAAATTTTGTTTTTAAATAAACTTTATTGAATGGAAAAAATTAATATACAAATATACAAACTCAAAAGACAAAGATTCATATAAACAAACGTCACAATAATCTCTGTGCTAAAATTAGTTAAACTTTCCTTTGGTATATTTGACAGTGTGTTAAATATTTCCTAAATTATATTATGTGGCAGTTATATTTGTTTCTTATAGGTTGTCTGTTATTTATATTCTATCAGACATAATGTTCTGTTATTAATGTTTATTGTTGGATTATACTTACTTATTTTTACCGATGAATTCTTTCCATTGATTGTTTAAAGAACGAGGGAATCTAAGACTAACATTAACAATTCCTGTCTGGACTCTTTTGAGGGGTGAAATGTTCAGCAGGAACCAATTAAAGCAGATGCAACTTTTAGTATGTTTTGCGTGGTTGCCCCATGCAGCTATTTCCCTGATCTCAGGGAAGATATAACAGAATAACAGAGCTGGAAGGGACTTTTGGGAGCCTACTAGTCCAACCCAACCCCCAAGACCCTATACCCATGTATATACCACTTTACAATGCCTTGGTAAGGCCACATTTGGAATACTGCATCCAGTTTTGGTCACGACATAAAAAAGATGTTGAGATTCTAAAAAGAGTGCAGAGAAAAACAACGAAGATGATTAGGGGACTGGAAGCAAAACATGTAAAGGACAGTTGCGTGAACTGGGTATGTCTAGTTTGATGAAAAGAAAGAAGGACTAAGGGGAGACATGATAGCACTCTTCCAATATCTCAGGGGCTGCCACACAGAAAAGGGAGTCAAGCTATTCTCCAAAGCCCCTGAGGGCAGGACAAGAAACAATGGGTGGAAACTAATCAAGGAGAGAAGCAANTCTCCAAAGCACCTGAGGGCAGGACAAGAAGCAATGGGTGGAAACTAATCAAGGAGAGAAGCAACCTAGAATTAAGGTGAAATTTCCTGACAGTGAGAACAATCAATCAATGAAACAGCTTGCCTCCAGAAGTTGTGAACGCTCCAACACTGAGAGTTTTTAAGAAGAGATTGGACATCCATTAGTGGCAACTACTAAAACAGGCACAGGAAACAGAGTCACAGGTGACTGTAAATTACTTATGTCAAAGTTCGCTTCACACAGGGTAGTGCCAGCATGTTGCCTCTAATAAATCCTTTGAAGTTTGGCTCAAGAATCATGATTTAATTAGAGCGATTGCTGGAATCCTGACAATTAGTCTGAAATGCTATAGTTTCCTGCCTGAGCAAGGGGTTGGACTAGAAGACCCCAAAGGTCCCTTCCAACTGTTATCCTATCCTATCCTATCCTATTCTATTCTATTCTACATTCTATTCTATTCTATTTTCTATTCTATTCTACATTCTATTCTATTTTATGCTCCTCTACATTCTATTCCATTCCATTCTATTATCCTCTAAATTCTATTCTATTCTATTCTATTCTGTTCTATTCTATTCCGTTCAAGTTCCTGTTCCTGTTCCTATTCTATTCGCCTGTCTTGCTCAGCAAAACTCTACAAATCCTTACTTGAGGTCTGAAAAAATCTTCAATGTGTAGCCCAAGAAATGCATTTCTCTCACCCTGGGGAGTCCCATCTGAAGATCAACTGCAGAAACAACTCGTTAGAAAGGAGACAGGAAAAGTATGTACCCCAAAATGGCATAAAATAATAAAAGGAAATGGTGGCAGGAAGCAGATGGTAACACGGGGGTGGTGGAAGCAGAGGGTGCCAGGTGGCAGTTAACTGTTAGAATGATAGGTGGGTGCCAAAACAGGTACTTATTCAGTGACATTTCAAAGTTACAACCGTGCTGAAAAAAGTGACCATTTAGGACCATTTTTCACACTTCGTAGCATCCCTATCATCATGTGATCAAAATTCAAATGCTTGGCAACTGGTTCATACTTATGACCATTGCAGTCATCCCAAAGTCATGTGTAACCTTTTGATGAGCAAAGTCAATGGGGAAGTCAGATTCACTTGAAAACTGTTTTATCAACTGCAGAGATTCACTTAACAGTTGTGGCAAGGAAGATCATAAAATTGAGGTGGGGGGCAATTCACTTGCTTAGTAACATAGATTTTGACCTCATTTGTGGTCGTAAATCGAGGATTACCTGCATTAGAAAACCACCATGTGATTTTAATCTTCAGTTCCCTAATCATCTTTGCTGCTTTTCTCTTCCTAGATGCTAGAGACGCACTGTCTTTTTGGTCATGGAGACCATAGAGTATTCCAAATATGGCTTTACAAAAGCAATATAAAGCAGTGATCACCAGCCAGTGCGCCAGGGACCACTGGTGGTCTGCGAGAAAATTTTGGTGGTCCGCAGAGAAATGTCACCCCCAAAGCAACCCCCCAAAGCAATTAATCCAGGCTGTGTGGGAACACAAGGCTTGCGTCGCTTGCATTGCGAACAACACAAGGCAGTGAGGAGAGAAGGGAAAGGGCGGAGGGGGAGAACTTACCCTATGCACCTCGACTGGCCACTGGGCTGCTTCTTTACGCTTCTTTCTTCCTCTGCTTTTTGCTGCACGCAAGGAAAGCAGCAAAAGTCTTTCTTTCTCTGCCCCAAACTCTGCCAGAAATGAGTCTTTGGGACCCTGCAAGGCATCCTGCTCCAAGACGCTGCACCAGCAAAGACTCATTTCTGGTGGAGTTTGGGGGAGAGAAAGAAAGACTTCTGCTGCTTCTGCTGCTTTCCTTGCATGAAGCCAAAAGTCTCTCTCTCTCTCTCCCCCTCCCCAAGAATGGAGCTGGAGACCATATCCTGTGATCCCAAAGAAAGGATGATTGATTGGTAGGAAAACAGGGTCAGGAATTTTCCTGCAGACTTTTTAGTGGGGTTTCCCAGGGTCTCTGGTCCGCCGGATTTAAAATTATGTGCTTGTTGGCCCCTGAGGTCCAAAAGGTTGACAAACCCTGGTATAAAGCAGTACCAACACTTCACATGATCTCAATACTATCTCTCTCTTGATGCAACCTAGGATTTTTTTTGGCAGCTGCAACACATATTGCTGGCTCATATTTAATGGTTGTCCCCTGGGACTCTTAAGATCCCTCTAAAAGCTACCACTGTTGAGCCAGGTACTTCTTCTTCTACATCAGTGCATTTGGGTTTTTTTGCCTAAGTGTAAAACCTTTATTTTATCAACACTGAAACTGCATTTTGTTGGATAGATATCAATCAAATCTGTTAAAAAAATTTGTTAGATCTTGAGCCTATCTTCTAAAACAAGAGTCTTCAAACTTGACAGCTTTAAGACTTGTGGACTTCAACTCCCAGAATTCCTGAGCTAACACGACTGGAGGAAGAGTTCTGGGAGTTGAAGTCCACAAGTCTTAAAAGCTGTCAAGTTTGAAGACCCCTGTTCTAAAATGTTGACTCTTCCCTGCCCCACCCCACTTGGTATCTCCAAATTTGATAAATAACTCTTCTATTGCTTCATCTAAACCGCTTATGAAGCTGTTGAAGAGTCCTGGGACTGAGACTGAACTCTGGGGTACCCCACTGCCAACTCACAGAAATGGAAAAGAGAGCAACAAAAATCCTGCAGTATTTCTGCAAAGTAGAACAAGCCACTGTAAAGAAATAGGGCTTTCTCCTTATTCAGCTGCTCAATGGCTTTAAGCAATAGCATCATTGCATAATATTTGATGCAAGGAAGTTTATGCAAGGAAAAGACAGCAGGTAACATTATCTTGCCCTTATATCTCACATATTTCCTTTCTACCTCACATATTATTTCCTCTCTCCTTATCACCCAACCACTTCTGCTTTTATTATGTTGCTCGTGTGACCGCGTGCTAAAACGGGCCAGCCAACCGATGGACAAAGATACAGCATGCCCAGCTGCAATGTCTTTTATTTGTATATTCTGCATTTTATCTATTTTATTGCAAGCCACCTAGAGTCTCATATGTCAGATGAGCGTCTCTCTAAAACAAATTCATTCATTCAATTCTGGACAGTGAACAATCTACAAAACGATGCCCATCATAAAGACCAAAAAGAAAATAAAGAAAATTTAAAATACACAGCTGCCAAAAGCGATTATCGTCATCTTCATCATTTCTTCTATTAAAGAATATATTCTAATTCTATTCTATTCTATTGCTATGGTATTCTATAGCTATACTACAGGTAATCCTCAACTTACAACAGTTTACTTAGAGACCATTCCAAGTTACAAACGGCATTGAAAAAAGTAACTTATGACCATTTTTCACACTTATGAACATTGCAGCATCTCATGGTCACATGACTGACATTCAGATGCTTGGCAACTGATTCACATTTATGACAGTTGCAGTGTCCTGAGGTCATGTGATCCCTTCTTGCTACCTTCTGTCAAGCAAAGTCAAGGGGGAAGCTGGTTTCATTTAACAATGGTGTTACTAATTTAGTAGGCCCAGAACTGCAGTGATTCACTTAACAAACGTGGCAAGAAAAGTCGTGAAATGAGGCAAAATTACACTTAATACATTTCTCACTTAGCAACATAAATTTTGGCTCAATTGTGGTCGTAAGTTGAGGACTACCTGTATTCTATTGCTGTGATATTCTATTGATGTTCTATTCCTATTATATTGCTATTGCTACTCTATTGCTTTGCTAATCTACTGCTATGCTATTCCTGTGCTATTGCAATTTTATTCCTATTCTATTGTTATGCTATTCTATTGTAAGCTAATCTATTGCAATGCTAATCTATTGCTATGCTATTCCTATCCTATTGCTATTGCCACTCTATTGCTATTTTATTCCTATTCCTCTTGCTGTGCTATTCCTCTTCTATTCCATTGCTATTCTATTGCAAGCTCATCTATTGCAATGCTATTCCTATGCTATTGCTATTCTCTTGCCACTCTCTTGCTATTTCATTCCTATTCTATTGTTTTGCTATTTTATTCCATTGCTATTCTATTGCTAGCTAATCTATTGCAATGCTAATCTATTGCTATGCTATTCCTATCCTATCGCTATTCTATTGCTGTTGCCATTCTATTGCTTTGCTATTCTATTGCTATTTTATTCCTATTCCTCTTGCTGTGCTATTCCTATTCTATTCCATTGCTATTCTATTGCAAGCTCATCTATTGCAATGCTATTCCCATGCTATTGCTATTCTCTTGCCACTCTCTTGCTATTTTATTCCTACCCTATTGTTTTGCTATTTTATTCCATTGCTATTCTATTGCTAGCTAATCTTTGCAATGCTAATCTATTGCTATGCTCTTCCAATGCTATTGCCATTCTATTGCTATTGCCACTCTCTTGCTATGCTATTGCTGTTCTATTGCTATTTTATTCCTATTCCTCTTGCTATGCTATTCCTATTCTATTCCAATTGCTATGCCACTCTATTGCTGTGCGAATCTATTTCTATGTTATTCCTATTCTATCCCCACTGCTGTTCTCTTCCTGTTGCTATTCTATTGCTATGCTATTCCTTTGCTATTGCTCTTCTATTCCCTATGATTCTATTCATCAGTGACGTTCGGTCCTGCTTGTAGCTGTTATAGCAAGAGCAGCCCTGAATTCCACGAGATTGGGTTTCTTAATCCGCTCTCCTGCTGTAGTCGTGGAAGAAACCCCAACCATTTGCAGCACTTTAAGGGGGTTCCCTCGCAGCAAGACCTTTGGAGAAAGGGGCACCAGGGTGGGGCTTTCTTACTTTGGGCTAGGGCGATACTCGCTCCCTTTCAATACGCCCACTTCAGCCGGCGCCCTGTCAAGATCGGGGAGGGGGGAGCTGGACTACAAAACCCATCCCCTCCAGCTAGCGGGGCTGGGAAGGATGGGCTGTGCAACCTATAGAATTAGAATGCACCGGATTGTTGGGGGGGGGGGGAGAGGAAGGCCTTGCGTGCGAGCCCTCCCCCCTTTTCGCTTGCAGGCCCGTCCCCGCCCCGGTCTCCTCCCGTTTCGCCGCCTCGCCGCAAACTCTCACCTCCTGCCAAGCGAGACCCGCAAACGGGCCGCCCCTTCCCTTCCACCCCCGCCCCCCCCCGCGACCGACTTCAGACAATCCGACGGGTTTTGGCGGCTACCACTTCCTCCCAATCGAGAGTTAACGGACAGGAAAGGGAAATGCGCGCCGCTGCTTGCGCTTCCGGGCTGCTCTAGGCGACGATACTTGGTGGTTTCAACTCTTTCAAAGGTACCTCAAAACCAGAATAAGACAGGTGGCAGTTCTATCTAGGTCAAGGGTCTTCGAAGTTGGCAAGTTTAAGACTGGTGGACTTCAACTCCCAGAATTCCTGAGCTAACGTGACTGGAGGAGGAATTCTGGGAGTTGAAGTCCACCAGTATTAAAGCTGTCAAGTTTCGAGACCCCTGTTCTAGGTCTAGCTAAGACATGAATGAAAGAGGGGAATTGCTTCAATTACTTCCCCTCTCCCATTTTAATTTCTTTTTAACGGTCCAGAATATATCCCCGCCTACTCTAATGTTATGGCTGAAATGTTATGGAGGTTGCTTTTCTGACCTCAGGTTGAGAAACCATTTGCTTTGCGCTTAGTACTCAGCCCATGCTCAGGAACATTCTCGATTGGGGAGATGTCTAAGGGTGAATCCTCACCCGGTCTGTAGGGACTATGATCAGGCAGACTCATCAGTTGAAGGACAAGGCTTTGTGTGCTTGTTCAATGAGTCTTGGCTTGCTTCAAGGAACCAAAGTTATAAGTGGCAATTTAGGCTATTGAATTTGGCAGTGCCAAATTAGTGCATCAGAGATTTATTTATCCAGCCATTATCCAGCCATTAATTTATTCAAAGTTATCATAGCTGCCAATTCCAATAGACTCTTGAACACATCCAGGAAAACAGAGGACAAGGACCAGTTGAGGTCTACATGCTGTGAGAATCAGGAAGGGTTTTTTTTTGACATTTCTTCACATTCATGGAAATCTCCCATGAGACTTCGCTTGTTTGTGAGATGGACAGCTATATAAATTTGAAAATAAATATATGAGAACAAGTGTCATTACTCCAAATGTCAGCACCACATTGGCCAAAGGATCCTGGATGGCATTACAGAGTAGAATTTTAAGAAAATAATATAACAGCCCAAGATGGCTGAAATATTTTAAGATTTTGATAACGAATACATCAAAGAGATTTCATAATTGGGTGCCCGAAGGGGTATTTCAAATACTTTATACAGGTAGTCCTTGGCTTACGATCACAGCTGAGCCCCAAAATCATGAGGCTAAGTAAGAAATTTCTTAAGTGAATTTTACTCCGTTTTACGACCTTTCTTGCCACCGTTATTCAGTGAATCACTGCAGTTGTTAAATCACTAAGACAGTTGTTAAGCGAAGCTGGTTTCCTGTTGATTTTGCTCGTCAGAAGTTTGCAAGAGGGGATCAAATGACCCCAGGACTCTGCAACCGTCATAAATATGAGTCAGTTGCCAAGCGTCCGGATTTTGATCATGTGACCATGAGGATGCCGCAACGGTCGTAAGTGTGAAAAATGGTCATAAGTCACTTTTTTCAAGGCTGTTGTAACTTTGAACTTTGGACAGCTCACTAAGTGAACTGTCAAGGACTTACCTGTAGTCACATTTAAAATCACACTTCAAACTCAAATACAATATTTGTCTTCGCCTTCGCGTCAGAAAGGTGAGGCTTTCTGTACATGGCTTTTAACCCCTTGACAGAATTAGTCCCCCAACCCATTAGCAGTTTTCATAAGGCAGAAGCCATCTTACATTGACCAGTGTCTATTATAAGCCACAAGGTTGTCTAAACGTTGTGCGTCTTATGACCCCATTGTGAAAATGATAGAATCAGTTGTGTCCTTTGCACCATTTGTCAAGAACATAATATGTGTCTTTTGAACAATGCAGAATGATTTACATGTCACTATTTGTCCTTCATGGACATCCACGCCCTAATCTAAAACCAGCATATTATTTCATCAAAGCAGGACTATTTTGCAAATGGTCTGCTTTGCAAATGGCCACTTTGTTAATATGGCTATGATGCTGGGGGAAGAGAACTGGTTTGGTGTAGTGGTGAAGGCACCAGGAGATTGTGAGTTCTAATCTCAACTTAGCCACAAAGCCAGCTGTGTGACTTTGGAACAGTTGCCCTTTCACAGTCCTAGTATGGGAAGAAATATCCACCTGGATCGATTCCAAACCTGGAGAAAGATACTGGAAACACGGAGGCTGATTGGAAAGATGGTTTATTGATGAAGCAGAACCATATGGGTTTGTGGTTCTGGGCAGCTGACCAAATGGAGTTGAGAGCGGATGGTTTTTATACCTTCTTTGGGCTATGCACTTGAACTTCCTATTCCTGTGGAAGAACATATATTCTATTGGCTGTTGTCTGATTCTTATGGGGTTATGTAGGGATCGTAGCTGGCTCTATAGGCAAAAGAAGAAATGCAAATCCCAGATCTTCTCTAAGTTTGGTTGAAGTTTGGACTGCTCTGAAAGATTGTTGAGCAATTCCTATTGTGTTTTAATGGCTTTGTTCTGTGTTGGATCTTGACTGAGGTCTAATCCTACCATTCTGCCTTTGTTCATACTTTGCTGCAGGGAGTTTCAAAATATCCTGTCCTGAATGGATTTCTGCCTGCAGTATTTGCTTTGCCTGTGAATAGAGCTATCTAGATACTTGCCTTCCTTTTTCAATAAGCTTTTTAACTCTTTAGTGCTGACATCTGCCATGGGCTACTAAGGAAAGTGGGGTTTGCTTTCTGCCTCTAAAAAAAACATGTTTCTCCATTTCTCCCTTTGGGGAAATAAAATATTCTGCCTTTTTTAATATTCCTCAAAATATTTCATTCTTTTAGGAGGGGTTAGGCACTGACTTTCTAGGGAGAAGGCAGCAAAGGCAAACCACTTCCAAAATCTTGCAAAGAAACTGTAGGTTCAGCCAGTTGCCAGCAGTCGACACTTTTTCAAAGGGGTAAAAAAATCAAACCAACAACAACAAAATGGCTGGAGATGTCAGACTTGCCTTCATAAGCTTATAGAGCCTGGCCCCAGAGGACTTTCACATTAACCCCTTAATTCTGAGGGGTCTTTGGTGATCACTGACATTGGTTATTTTCTTGCAAACATTTTATTACCTATCTAGGTAACATCTTCAGTGTTAGAAGGGAGTGGGATTTGCTCCATTTACAGATAGTCCTCAACTTATCAACTCTTTGTTTAGTGACCATTCAAAGTTACAAGAGACTGAAAAAAAGTAACTTATGACCGCTTTTCACACTAACAACTGTTGGGCATCCCAATGGTCAGGTGATCAAAATTCAGATGCTTCTCAACTGACTCATATTTATGATGGTTTCAGTGTCCCAGGGTCATGTGATCAGCTTTTGCAACCTTCTGACAAGCAAAGTCAATGGGGAAGCCACTTAACCATGGTGTTATTAACTTAACAACTGCAGGGATTCACTGAACAACTCTGGCAAGAAAGGTCGTAAAATGTGGCAGACCGACTTAATAATTGCTTTCCTTAGCGATAGACATTTTGGATTCAATTGTGATTGTAGGTTGAACATTTTTTTTAAGCTAAAGGCTAGGTCACACTGGCCGACGGATGCAAAACGTATGCAAAAAGGACACAGCGGACGAGCAAAATTTCCA
>BHFT01004346.1:0-11475 GCA_004320025.1 Laticauda laticaudata
AAAAAAATTGTGAAAATAGTTATAAGATATGGATTAGAATGTATAAGATAAATATGTATTGAGTTTATGTCTGTATGTAGAAGTGATAACCCAGGGTCACGCTGTTCTCAAAAAAAGATATTTTATTTGTATTTGTATGTTTTGTGAAGACTTAAATAAAACTTTTATATATATAAAAAAGAATATAAAGATGTTAAAGGAATCATAAATGTGGGATTTTCCAAAAGCCCAGGAATTGAAAAAATATGGACTGGAAAAAAGCCAAAATAAAATAAATTGATGAGAAAGTAGAATGATAGCAGGAAGAGGAAGTGTAAATTATCCAAGGAAAGATAAATTTCCCAAAAGATTGAAGAGGAATGGAAAATAGAGATGAAGGTATGGAATTTACTTTGAACAGAATGAAGGCAAGTTGTGTTGCCAAAAGCCACAGAAAACTAAGGAGTTCTACCAATGAAAATATGAAAAGGTTTCTTTGGTGGAGTAATAAATAATAAGAGGGTCTGGATTAGGGAAAAAGGTATATTGGAGAATGGTTGCTGCAAAAAATAATGAATGGTTAAAATTAAAATGCAGAGATATTTTTATAGAAAACAAAAAAAAAATTGGGGGAGGGTGAAAAGATATAAACTAAGAAAGAGCTCCAGCGTTATAACTGGTATAAAAATAAAAATCATGAAATGCTTTGGGATAAAATTGAAAAAGAGAATGCTGAAAGGAATATTTTAGAGATCTTTATGGGAATGCAATAGTATGTCAAAGAATAGAATTAATCCTATGCTATCAATGTTAACATTCATAAAAGAATTAATGAAAAGAAAGTTTTCCTCCTTCCCTTCTTATTTTAGGTTGTTTAAACTTTTCTTTTTCTTACTTTTCTAGCACATACATTAAATAATGGTTTACACTTTGCTATAAAATATATATCACTGTATAGTATTTACACAGTCTACATGTGTATTCATTATTAATTGATGTATTATTAATCTTTCACATTCTTCAGGAAAGTCAATTGCAATGCTTTTAAAACTCAATAAATAAAACTGTGTTGAAGCTGCCCACTCAGACAATTGTTAAAAAGAAAATGAAAGAAAAACAATAACAGAAAAGAGAATCAAAAATATGGCATGGTTGAAAAATGATGTTACTTCATGTGCATATAATTGGAGAAACATTAAAATATAGATATAACTTGCTGCTGCAGTGGCTGTGAAATGTCTGTAATATACGTGCAAAGATTACATCTGTGGGTGATGTTTATTCCCTTCTACAAGTGAAAGGAGGCAAGAGTGAATGCAAAGAACTATGGGGTGATTAGTCTGTGAATGTTAGATTATATTCTATGATGTGGCACAGAGTCTGGATGATTGGTGTATTTTAGATTTAGCTGTGTTTGACAACAAATGTAGAGAGCATAACTGCCAGATATACATAAATAAAGGAAGTAATATGGGAAATAGGTGAAATATAAAAAGCAAGAGTAAATGAGTTGAGAGTACTTGGACAAAATTGACAGAAGCTTCAAAATGAGAGAGATGAAAAGTGGTTAATGGACATGGTGGATCATTTGAAAAGTAAACAATTTTAGAAACATGAAGATGAATTTATAAATTAGAATTACCTATATTTCCCCGTTCTTTTTATATTTCTTTAATTTCCTTGTTTACTATTTCAATACTTTTCTAATCTTTGAATAATTCTGCTTATACTGAAAAGAAGTAGCTTGATGAGATATGTACGTAGAGATGATTGGTATATATGTACTGTATGTGTATATATTAGTATATATGTAATATATGCTGTTTTAAGCTTCCTTCGGGTATTATCCCACGTCATTGTAGTTCTGTTAAAGTTGTAGCAACAGAACTACAATGACGTGGGATAATACCGAAGGAAGCTAAACAGCACAAATGTAAGTCCCACCGGAGAGCTTAAAAAAACAAATATATATATATAATAGTATTATATATATATATATATATATGTGTGTGTGTGTGTGTGTTGTGTGTGTGTGTGTGTGTGTGTGTGTGTGTGTGTTGTGTTGTATGTTGTGTGTGTGTGTGTGTGTGTGGTTGTGTGTGTGTGCGCGGCGGCTGTTCAGCTTCTTCGGGGTATTATCCACGTCATTGTAGCGCTTTTTACAAGTTGTAGCAACGTTTCACCAGATAAGTACCCTCCACCTAGATGAACACAAAATGCAGCTAAAAAAGCATGGAACATACCTGCCTCACTAGTCCAACACATGAAAGCCACAGGTACAGCATCAACTTCAGTGGCACTAAAACCCTAGCCACTATAGAAACGCCAGCCACAGAATCATCAGAGAAGCCATAGAGATTTGAAAAAAGACCTGAAAGCATGAATAGAGAGATTGATTCCACGCAGACTGTCATCATTTGGAAGCCTGCACTCTCAAATTAGAAAGATCTCCACACCCACAAGCCAAGGCAAACACCTGGCACAAAACAGACTCCCTCTGAAAATACCTCAGCTCCCACCCAGGCACCCAGATGAAACCTGGCTTCCTAATAGATAATAGCGTCCTTCAGCACGAAGCCAAGCTGGCACTGAAAGCCTTCAGTGCAGGAGCAGAGTGTTGCCAGCCATGCAAAGCCACAAACAGACAGAAGAAACAGAAACACCAATCAAAACAAACTCCAAGTCCAATAAACACAGACCCAAGACTCCCAACCATCAGGATGTAGAAAAAAACATCTGCCACAATAATAGGCTAGCTCAAATTTAAAACCAATGGTGTGAGAGCCTGACCACATAAAACTCAGTACAGAAGCCTGATGATGGCAATGAGATTCTGCTGAATACGTTGCTACAACTTTAAAAGCACTACAATGACGTGGGATAATACCCGAAGGAAGCTGAACAGCACACTTGTAATTACCCGCGAAAACTTAAAAACACACACACACGCACACACACACACACACACATATATTTATGTATGTATCCAAATCAAAAGGATGTTTACCATTTTGCAAAAAGTAAAGATCTTTGTTCCTTTCTAGGGTATCAGCAGCCTCTTCAGTTCCTTAAAAGTGGTGCGACTCCTGAGATTGGGTCGTGTGGCCAGGAAGTTGGACCATTATCTGGAATATGGCGCTGCAGTGTTGGTGCTCCTGGTTTGTGTCTTTGGATTAGTAGCCCACTGGCTTGCGTGCATCTGGTATAGCATTGGGGACTATGAAGTTATCGATGAGATCACGAATACCCTCAAGAATGACAGCTGGCTCTGCCAATTGGCAGAGAGTATTGGAACACCGTATCGGTACAATGCTACTGGATCAGGGCATTGGGAAGGCGGACCCAGTAAAGATTCACTTTATATAACTTCTCTCTACTTTACCATGACAAGCCTTACAACAATAGGATTTGGAAACATAGCTCCAACCACTGATGGAGAGAAGATTTTCTCTGTGGCCATGATGATGGTTGGATGTAAGTAAATGGTTTTTGCATTTGTTTGAGGTTGTATTTATATCTGCTGGCCCAGGGATTGATGTTTTCATATTATCACAACAAAGTCACAAAAATGAACATATCATCATACTGGTATCAAATCAAAGGAAGAGTAGCATGCATGGGGTTACTGGATGTCAGGCAAAAGGAGGACAAGTCTTACTTTGTATCCTCATGTCCTTCATCTGGCAGGCCCAACCTTAACATCAAATATTATCCAGTTTTTTTCAGTGTCTTGCAGTTTGTTTTTGTTTTGGAGAGGGGAGGACTGTTTTTACAACAATAGTCATTCAAACTTGTGTGTATTATAACCTTGTAAATTGTCTGCTTCTTCCTTTTCTTTTCTTTTGTCTATCAGATGACACAATAGCTTAGATTTATATTATTTAATGTATTTCTTGATTCTAGCAATTGACTTCAAGCTCCTTCAAATCCATGACTGCTATAATTTGCAGATCACATAACTGCTCATGTTGTTTCTATAGTGAAATTTGAAAAGTGTGTTGTCAATTCAATATTATTGCTAGCATATATCCACCAGCATATATCTAGGAACACTGGCTGGCAGTCAAATGCCATGATCCCAACTCCTTAATCTCTATCCACACTGACACTAAACAGCACCAATTAGATTGGAGTAACCCAAACATCTTTGGCCACACTACCACCTACCATGCCCATGAGTTGATTGAAGCCTGGCATTCCACAAGCAATTCCATCAACAGACACATTGACCTACAACCAGCCTATGAACCCCTCAAAATCCGACCATCCAACACAGCCAACCAGAGACAGCACCAACCTTCAACCAACCCATGCAAACCCCCCGCCCTGCAACCAGCATTTCACTTCCCAATGACCCTCACCTGATGTAACCTCCTCTTGTAAGACCCATCACAAGACTCCCACAAGTCCCTCACTTGAGGGACTTAAGACCCATCACATGACCCATCACAAGTCCCTCACTTGACACACCCTCACCTGACGCATCACAAGACCTACTGACCAAGATGTTACCTTGCCTGGTAATGGAACATTCAAAAGCCAACCCACAAGCTTGGACCTTCATGCTCACTCGCATATATTCTTGAAAATAAAGATTTGTTGGAAAATTTTTGCTTACAGTATATTTACTCACAGTATACAGTTTTGTTTGCTTACAGTATATTTACTCACAGTATACAGTACTGCAATTGAAAAGCCAGTATTTCTGATGCTGAAATAATTTTATATGCATGTAGGCCAAAGTACATTTTTGCAATAATAAATTGTATTTTTGTCTTCAAATGGGCAAAGTCACAAAAAGGAATATATCATATTTGTATAATGATACAGTATATTCTTTTCGAGTAGTTGGGAATCTCTACAAGGTAATTTGTGTATCCAGAAAATGCTTGGGGGGAGTAAGTTACATACAAATGCATGTTGTGCAGTCAGAGGCAAAATATTTAGGGTTAAACCTCTTGGTAACAGAAGCTGGTTTATGTTTGAGCAGGGCAGAATGTGGTCCATTAACCCAAATTCCAAAGCAATCTAGCCTAGCTGAAGGAATTGAAGCCCATGGAGATCCACTTCTGCATGGAATCCTGATGGTTCACTTGAGTATGATCTAGAGATAAAGGACCTAGAAGAACTGAAATAATGAAGGGACACTGAGATGTTCTGCACAGTCACTAAATGAACTGTTGCAAGTCAAAGACTACCTGTAATGAGAAATGTTCTGCAATGTTCTGCATCTCTAACTCCTGGCCCATTGCAGATTAAGCACAGCAATGGGGAAGGTCTGTAGAGTTACCCAGGTCATGGTTGTCCCAAAAGTGCTTTTTCAGGAGGCAATTGGAAGTCCGGTTGCTCCTGAAAAAGCACCTTTGGGACAGCAATGGGGATCTATTTTGTCCAACTGGGAAAACCTTGGCAGTGGATTTTCTTTTAACAGAATAACAGAATTGGAAGGGATGTTGGAGGTTCTTTACTCCAACCACCTCCTCATGCAAGAAACTCTACACCATTTCATACAAACGGTTGTTCATTTTCTGGCAGCACCAAGAATTTCAAAGTGTTTTAGTTCTCTTCTGCTTCTCAGGGAACAGATTTTGTCCATTCAGCCAGCCAGTTTGTCCTGTGTGCTATTACCGACTTCCTGTTTCAGTTCTCTTACCCTCTGAAGCAATTGAGATATTTGCCTTGGATTAAGTTAAATATCAGGTATGGAAGCAAAGGGTCCACTCCCAAAAATATTCTCTTCATACAAGTACCGTTAGGTTATGAGTCTGCCCTCACCCCCATACAAAACCTCAGCCCATTTAGGCTCAGCTCTTTTGAAGTTCACTACTTATTGGCAGGTTCACTGCTGGAAAAACTCCTTGTCTTCTATTTCCTCCTCTTCCCTTTCTCCTGGTGATGTTGCAAAACAAAATATTTTTTGTAACAATTGTCCTATTTGCAGCCCCTTCCTTTGCATTTTGCTTTTCTCGGTTGAGATCTCAGCTGCGTGGGGAATTAAATTTTATGCTGCAGAGTGGACATGTATTTGGGCCACTGAAGCTCTTCCGAAAACACAGTGATGAATAAGCCAGCAAAAGACATCTGTTGCCATATAATAAATTGTGCCAAATACTGATGTAAACATGCCATGCTGGATGCTTGTAAACAAAACTGTGCTGAGAAAAACCTGGTCCCACAATAATTGATTAAGCAGCATTTGTACAATGGAGCAAAGCATGTATTCTCTTTTCTCTCATCTCTTCTGTCCTAGCCGTTGGGAGGAATTCAAAGGAGTCTGGCTAGGTCAGATGAAAGGAAGAAAGCCCTCCTTTGTTTTGTTTTGTTTGTTTGGCCATGTTTGGTCGTGGGGAAGGTTGCTATCTGAAAAAGTTACATGTGAAGTGGAAAGAAGTTTGACCATATTGACAGGGTTATAAAAGTTGTAGGCTGACTCATTTAGACAGTAATAGATGAAGATTGTTTCTTTATGCCACTGTAGTTATAATTACCAATTTATGAAACCTTATTAATGTACACCATATGCTATGGAATTTCATAAAACAAAATCACCCCAGAGTTTTCCCTCGGGTTTTTAAATAAGAATGATGGCATGGATTCAGTGGATCTTTTCTGTGAACAGAAGGCATTTTCATTTACAGGAGGGACCATATTCCAGCCAAAATTCCTATTGGAGGAAAAAGTGGGGAACTCTCCTGTGGTTACCTCTTACATAATTCCAGGTCCCCATTCTCTATAATAACATTCAGAGAACTTGCAGAAAGAGGGAAAAACTTCCCAGTCTGCACCAAAAAGATCTCAGGAATGGATTTATATTAATAGGAATCCTGAACTAAACCCATTGCTAAAACATGATGGTTTCCAAGCTTTGGAAAATATTCTAAACTAGCTCGATACCTGTGCTTCTCTATGAAACTATGTGGTCGGGCTTATTTTTTTGTGAGGAGAATAAGGGGAAAAATTCTGCCTTTGCCTACCAGCATTTATTGGTATTCATCTGGCTGGTGTCCTGTCAGTGTGTGAGAGTTGAAGGCTGTCTGGAAACTGAAACATTATTTGCTGTGTGAGCAAGAAGGAGACAGCAAGGAGCCTGGGCATGGCTTAGCTCAACTGTTCTGTACTAAAGTTGCTGCTGTGAAAGTAACATTGAAACTCCTGTCCTCTGCTTATGTTTTGCAATTGGGACAGATTTCTTTCCAGGTGGGGTGGGGGAGTAGAACTCCTTAGCATCAGAGCATGTTAACAGTAATAATATATGAAATAGTAATGCTCTGATGGTCATTTTGAAAAATCCTTTCTTAGTGAGCACCTAGAAGCCAAGAGGAACATACGTGCCAAATTTCAGGTTTGTAGGCTTTACAGTTCTGGAGATTTTGTGATGATGCGTGAGTGGTATTTTGCTTTTATACACATAGATAGGAATGTTCCAGTGTTTTAAATGTCATTGTCCCAAAAGTGTTTTTTTCTCCCCACCCAAGAGGCAACTGGACTTTTTAGTTTTTCTTTGAAAATCTTTCGCTTCTCATCCAAGAAGCTTCTTCAGCACTGATTGGATGGTGCGGAATGGAAGGATCCAAGCTGAAGAGACTTCTTGGATAAGAAGTGAAAAATCTTCAAAGAAAAACCAGAAAGTCCAATTGCCTCTTGAAAAAAAGGAAGAAAAAGCACATTTGGGATAACCATGACCTGGATGACTGAGAATCTCCATAGACATTTAAGTTTTATTATTTAAAAAATGACAATTTATTAACATGAATGAATGTGAACTTTAATATTGTGCTCAGTCCCCTTGATGTCTGCTATTTGGAAGAGGCAATTTGCGAAGTTTTAGAATAAATGGAATATAGAAGAAACATTCTTCTTAATGAATGCAGGTCAAGCTGCTGTTGAAGAGCTATTGAAACTAAATTGGCAGCATCAGCTTAGATGCCCTAAGCTAGCCTTCTCCAACTTGGTATCTTTACTGGCTAGGAATTCAGGGAGTTTCAGCCCCAGATCCGGAGAGTATCTGTGCATGTTTTGTTGTTTAAATAAAGCAAGGAAGCATCGCTTTAAAGGATATTTTCAACTTCACTATTACAAGCTGCTCCTTTATCAGGATTCTTGTATTTTTACAGCATGTGCAGCATTGCAGCAATTTCTTAACACAATCAGGGAACAAAAAATAGTAAAGATACTCCAGGATATAAGCTTGCATTTTAAATAGTCTTCTCCAAATATAAATATTTGAACCCCAGAAAGTTTTCTCCCATCCCAATTAATTACTAGGCTCTTCAAAGTGTACCAAAATTTGTTCTCTTTTATTTTTTCCCTCTGTATAGCTTCCTTTTGATTATGGTATATAAATGTCTATTTAGGGTTTTACAGTTTGGGTGACTTTCTGGACATTTAAATCTGCTTTCAAAACACACACACATACACACACACAGAGAGTCTTTCCCTCCCTTACATCACCAACATCAGAAGCTTTTGAAATTGGGGGAATAAAGCATTCATTATGTCTTCTTCCTCAAACATACACACTTTGTAGTGTCTTTCCTTGTCATGATCATTGTGAAAGTGTATATGAGATTCCTCTTTTTTATCTCAGAGCAACCTTAGGAGATGCAGTTATTTGAAGCAAAGATTGTTTGTTTCTTATTTTACTTATATACCATTTGGTCACTAATGAGAGCTTCTGCACCAGAACCAAATTCCTTGTATCACTCAGCCAAATAAACTTATTCTGTTCTGTTCTGCCCTGCCCTACCTTATCCTATCCTATCCTATCCTCATCCTCATCCTCATCCTTATCTTTATCCTTATCCTAATATCTTGAATGTTCACAACTTTTTGCTCAGTTTAGGCAAAACTTTCCTTACTGCTTAAGCAAGAAAAGACAAGATCATGATAGTGGAATGACTAACTTCATGCATAGACAGTTTGCTTATATCAACAGGTGTTCTAAGTAATTCTTCAATGTTGATTGATTGATTGATCAAATTTGTATAGTGACCTATCACAAAAAATGAGATGCCTTTTCATGTGCATTGAAATAACCATCTATGTGATGTTACAACAACCTATCACAGAAAATGAAATGCTTTATCATGTGTGTTGAAATAGTCATCTATGTGATGTTACAATTGGATTATTCATTTTGCTAAAACAGGTTTAGTATTCTATGACTAAACCATTGAGTGTATGATGAAATATTTTATGCTTCATTTTCTCTCCTCTTTCCTTCTCTAACTGTCCTGTATTTCAGTCAAGGTAATTGGCTAACATTATTCCTTCACTTTCAAGAAATCAAGATTTTAACTGGAACAATAGATTCCAAATCACATTTTTACTTATTCAGTCTATGGGCTGATATACATTTAGATAGTAGAATTCTATTCATGCTGGCTGGGGAATTCTATGAGATAATGTCCACACGTGTTAAAGTTGTTGAGGTTGAGAAATACTGGTCTGTACCAAAAGGTTTAGCTTAAATGAATGTAGCAGTGTATTAATTTTGGGTGCCAGTGTATCCATGCAGACCTCACGTGCCATCTGCCAAGCACTCTACTGAAAGATGACTTTCAATTTTCAGAATCTTTTAATTAACAAAAAGGCAATAGACATGTACAAAGCCAGTGCCAGTTCTAGCATCATCTTCAATTACAAGAATGTCCTGGATTGAAAAGAGAATCCTGGCATTCTTAGAAAAGAGGTGGTGAATTGCTTCAGTCCAGTGTTGTGTTCGGAAGGGTGCCCACAGGAATAAAGACAAAGAGAAGCTGAAAAGATAGCATGTATTCTGAGTGTTTGGTGTATGAGGGCAGAAATTTGACAATTAGCTAAATTGCCCATGGCACCAATTTTGAGAGATAATCTGTTATCATCCCCAGGGATGAATTCAAGAGGTTGAAGAAAGAAATACTTGCCTTCTGTACTGTTACTTCCAAGCCTGATATCTAGACACATGATCTTGAAGTCTGTTTTTTACCTCTACACCAGCAAGACTGTCACTGCCACTGTGATAGAACAGCATGTAAACATCTAAGTAATATTACAATTCAAGGTCAGGATCCTTGGAAGTAAAAGATTACTTGGAAGACAAAAACTTTTCCTAAGTAGACCATATTGCATGGAAACCAATTAGATCTAGCTGATCTTGGATGGAATGCTCTGTTGTTTCTGCTGAGAGTAATGGCTCCTTGTTGTTTTCCTAGGGCATCTGGCTTTGGTTCTCCCTCTCTCCTCCATCCATAAATCTTGTCCCTTTGCATTAGTTACTGGGCCTGTTTCTTAGCATTTATAGAATTGTCTTGGCTGTTTTGAAATTAAATTTATTCTGAGTATGGTCACTATTTTTCCTCTGTAAGTATATAAGTGGATAAGACCTTGGCTTAACAAACCATGCCCTTGTTTTTTACACTTTGGATAGGACACCCTTTCTGGACAGTAAAAAGTATCAAAATGATGGTTTCAATCATCCAGGATAGGATGATTGAAGTTCTACTCATTATGTGCTTGCAGGTTAAAAAGTAGGTGGAGCTTTGCTTGCCTAGTTGTGCCCACCATTTGACAGTGTTAACCATTTTGACAATGTTAACCATTTCTATGGATGCTTTTTTTATGGGGAGTGGGAAAGCAAGTAGTAAAATAAGAAAAATCACATAAAAGCAAAACAAGTTTGGCAACTGCTAAAAAGAATTTTCCTGACAGTTAGAACAATTAATGAGTGGAATATTTTGCCTCCAGAAGTTGTGAATGCTCCAACACTAGAAGTTCTTAAGAAGATATTGGACAACCATTTGTCTGAAATGGTACAGGGTTTTCTGCCAAAGCAAGGGATTGAATTAGAAGACCTCCAAGGTTCCTTCCAACTCTGTTATTCTAATATAAATATGAAGATATGGAATTTGCATCATTATGTCTCTGCATGACTGCAATTATTTTGATATGATCTGGGTTTGTTGTAGATACCTGTAATGGCACTGACATGACCTGTTGAGGTAATTCTCCATTAGGAGAATGAGCGCATACAGGGATACGTAGTGAGAGTTGTGTTTGAATAATACACACACAGCACACAGATACACTGTATAGTTGATATAGGTTTTTAATTTCAATGAGCATTTAAGCACAGTCCACACACAGTCCAAGTCATTCACAGTTAAAGCAGTCAGTGTTCAGTCCAGGGATAATTCAAATATCAAAGTCCAGTATCAAAAACAGTTCAGTAACAGTCTTACATCAACGATCAGTAACAGTCTTTAGGAGAAAACGGCAGCTCTCTCCAACAGAAGGAAACAGAGACTCACTCACTTCACTGAGACTTCTTCTGAGACGAAACAAACCACACCCAATTACAGTTTTAGGAAGCTCTTAAAGACATAGAATTAAAATGTCTATCCTGGTTTATATATTTCCAAACCAAATAACTGCTAGGTGACTTAAGGCTAGGTCACACTGGCCGACGGATGCAAAACGTATGCAAAAAGGACACAGCGGATGAGCAAAATTTCCATC
>BHFT01004347.1:0-20729 GCA_004320025.1 Laticauda laticaudata
GGATGGAACATTTTGCTCGTCCGTTGTGTCCGTTTTGCATCCGTTGGGCAGTGTGACAGGGCCTTAAGACAGAACAAATAAATCAAGCAGAAGTGAAACAGTGATCAAATAGGAAGAGAAGTGTACAGATAAATTCTGCGGAAAATAACAGAATAACAGAATTGGAAGGGATATGAAAGGCCTTCTACTCCAACCCCTGCTCAAATGAAAATCCTATAATATTTTAACCTCATGATGTATTAAAAAGACATATTATGTTATACAGATCTAGATAAATAAAGCAGATCAGTGCGAACCATATTTTTTTATCCTAGATATTAAGCAACTGGAGGGAAGAACGATACCAAGATGATGTTAAAGCAAGACAAATGATGCATGAAGCATTACAGCTTCGTCTTAATTTGGTAAGAAAGAAGAATATTTACTTAAGGGGATATTTGTTTATTTAGAATAATGTTGTGCTTCTTCTCAGAGTGATCTTCCAGGCTGCTTGTAGCAGAAAGGGGCTTATAAGGTTTCTTGAATTAATTATTGATCCTTATCCTCTCTAAATCCTGTACTGCCTTACAATTTAGATCCATCCATCCATCCATCCATCCAGCCATCCATTCAATTTCTTAACTTAATTTTGCATCTTTGATGATATTAAACTAGTGGCATTACAAATATAAGGGTTAAATAAGGATGACGATAGATAATGTGATAAATCATCAGAATATAACTGGACAGAAGTCAAACAATATTTTGCAGAAAAAGTAAAAACAATTCCTACAGCTTTCTTCCCATGGATCACAAAAAATCCAGGAGAATGGGGGGCGTGGGGGAAAGTCTATCAGATATTACCGTGTTTCTCCAACAATACGGCCTCCCCCAACAGGAAGTCCCAGCATGTTTTATAGGCATAAACTCAAACCCCTCCCCCAAAATTAAGGCCTATATTAAACATGTGAAATAGGGGGGAATGGCGGGGGGGGGGTGCTTGTCTGACTTTCTGTTAGGAGTACTTTTGTTGCATATCGGATATGTGCTACCTGCATTGACTTCAGCGTTGGTGGGGCACTTCATATCGGGAAACCTTCTGCACCGTTGCTTCCCTTTTCCTGTGCTGCCGGCATTTTGGTGCAGCCATGTGCGGCCATAACCAAGCTTCTCCTGCAACAGGAGCCAGTGGAGGCACTTGGCTTCAGGTGTTCCTGCTCCTGGAAGGCGTCCCCTTCCTTTCTTTCAAAGGCAAAGCCAATTCTTTTAAAAACAATGCCCTACCACCAGCACAACAAAGCCTCCCTGCCGAGACGGCAGCCCAACTCCACGTGGGATGCAAATCTCCCTGCGGGAGCACAGGATCAGCCCACCCCAAGAGAAGCGCCCAACCACTGGCACCAGGCAGAGGCACGAAGGCTTTGCCTGGGCACCCAGCGCAGCTGACAGACAGGCCCGGCTCCTGCCCCAGCGCAGAGGTCTCACCAAGGCAGCAAGTGCCTCCCCACACAGGCCCTCTGCTCATCCTGCCAGAGACGCACCAGAGCCGTGCAGGCTGGCAGGAGCCAGGAAAGCGAGCCGCGGGTGCCTGCCAAGCAATAAGAGCCGGCTGACCCAAGCTTGGCTTCCTTCCCAAGTCCCTCCAGCCAGAACCTGAAGGGGCCACCGCGATAGCCTGCCCAAGACAATATAAGCACTCACCCCATCTGCAGGACAGAGGTGAGATGATGGCAGTGTTTTCTCTGGCTGGCGGGTCCGCTGGAGAGAGCCCAAAGCCGCCCATCCTTTCCAACCCCCTCCCAGTCAGTCCCTGCCCAGGCATCTCCAAATGCAAAGACGGCAGCTCCAAGGCGGTGGCTACTGGGCATCAGCAGAGGCGTCATTGTGGCTCAGCTCAGAGGATGATGCGTGCAGCCATCACCTTGCTACTGTCACAATCGGTAGGTGCTCTCACTGCTCGGGAGCCTCTCCCGGTGGCCCCTTTGGGTTCAGGGCTGGAAGGAGTTGGAAGGAAGCCAAGCTTGGGTCGGCCCAACTCTTTCGCTTGGCAGGTGGCGCGCGCACCTGCAGCTCCGCTTTCCTAGCTCTGCCCAGCCTGCATGGCTCTGCGGTGGCTCTGCGAGAGTAAATGGAGGCTGGCGTGGAGGGCACTTGCTGCATTGGGGAGAGCTCTGCTGCCAGGCAGGAGGCCCGCCTGTCAGCTGTGCTGGGCGCCCCGGACGAAACTCTTCACACTCTGCCGGCACCAGGCAGAGAAGGGGGCTGGGAGCTTGTCCCAGGGTGCTTCAGCCCTGGGAGATTTGCCTCCCCATGTGGGGTTGGGCTGCCCTCTCGGGTAGGGGAAAGATTTGTCATAACGGTATAAGTGTCGCTTTTAAAAGAATTGGCTTTGCCTTCTAAGGGGAAGGGAAGGCGGTGACAGGAGTGCCTAAAGCACAGTGTCTCTACTGGGCTCCGGTTGCAGGAGGAGCTCTGGCTGGTTGTTGCATGGCTGCACAAATGACGGCGCGGCAGCATGGGGAGAAGGAAAGCAACGGTGGCAGAAGATCTCCCAATACGAAGTGCCCACCAACACCGAGGTCAACATCCAAGCCATCACCGCCCACCCGCTTGAGGATGCAAGGGGAGGAATTAAGTCACCTTCCCAAAAAAGATGGCCTAGCCGTTTTTTCGGGGTCAAAAAAAAAAAAGGGCCAGCCTTATTTTGTGAGAAACATGGTAATTGCTCTTAGAGGGATCCTTCATAGTCATATTTTCAGCCCCTACCTAAGCTGCTTGGAGTTCTGCACACAACACAATATTGCAGTCTAAATAGTTAGAAAATAAAGATTGTACAGTACATTTAGTTTACTTTTTTATTTATTTTTTTCAATGCTTCAATTCTAGGTTGGTGGAATGTTTGATACGTTGCAAAGAAGTACTCAGTGGACCACAGACTGGGCACTTCTACTCCTTCAGATAATAACATCAGGGACTGTTGACATGCAAACCAATAAGTATGTGTTTTCTAATGCATATTATATATTATGGATCTTTCTACTTTGACTAACAATATTATTTGTAAAGCAAAAATTGCCATTCATTTTGCACAAATTGAAATATGTATTTATTTATTTATTACATTTATATGTCACTATCTCACTATCAAATAACTCTGGGCAGCATATAAATTTAGTAAGTAAATAATAATGGTTCTAATTGTATTTTTTTTCTAAACTAATTTCAAAAGTAAATTCTCCAAGATCTATTCATGAGGTTTCTTAAATTAAGGGTAACTTCACTACCTTGGATTTAGCCAAGGATATGAATGTGGGTTGGCTAGTGCTGGTTACTGTTTTAGAACAAGGTAAATATGGAAACGTTTGTGTTGACAATGTAGGCTTGGCTGCTTCTCAACATTCATAAATAGAGTAAAATGGAGTGTGGAAGATGGATATTACTCCACAATCTGATTTGAAATATTGCACAAAGTTCATTGTACTGTCACATTGTATAACAGTAACAGTCACAGATGCCTTTCCTTTTTTAAAACATAAACTTTGTCCTTACATTCCTGCATGTGACATTGCAATCCAAGTTTAAAAATGTGGGCCCTGTGTCATGATGCACATGTCATAACATCTTTTCTTTTATGTATACTGAGAGTATTTACACCAAGACAAATTCCTTGTGTGTCTAATCACACTTGGCCAATAAAGTATTGCATTGTATTGCATTGCGTTGTGTTGCGTTGCATTGTGTTGTGTTGTATTGTATTGTACTGTATTCTATTCTATTCTATTCTATTCTATTCTATAATACATACAACTAAGATGATTAAAGGTCTGGCGACTAAAATATATGAAGAACGGTTGCAGGATGTGGGTTTGTCTAGTCTAGAGAAAAGAAGGACTAGAGAGAACAAGATAACAGTATTCCACTATTTGAGAGGCTGCCACAAAGAAGGGCATGGCAAGAAACAATGGATGGAAACTAATCAAGGAGAGGAACAAAGTGGAATTAAGGAGAAACTTTCTAACAGTTGCCTTCAAAAGTTGTAGATGCTTCATCACTAAGAAGTTTTTTTTTTTTTAAACTTGGATTGGACAGCCACCTACCTGAAATGGTATAGGGATTGAGCATGGGGTTGGACTAGGGGACATGACTACTTCCTCATCCTTAAGTTGATGTAAAAGTGGATTATGATACTCAAAAATAAATATTAAGCTTCTGCTTTACTATAGGTACTACTACTGCTCTTCAAAATATAATTTGTCTTTTTCTTTTCCCTTTTTAGTGAATTATTTACAACAGTACTTGATATGTTGAGTGTGTTGATCAATGGAACTTTAGCTTCTGACCTCTCAATTGCATCTCAAATGGGATCTGAAGAGAACAAGAGAGCATACATGAATTTGGTGAAAAAACTCAAAGTATGTTTTTATCTGACCCTTGAATTCTATAAAATGTTTAGTGACTAAGGTGTGGGTTAGAAACCAGGAGACTGTGAGGTCTAGTCCTCCTTAGGGCTCAAAATTTTTTGGGTGATGTTGGGCTTATCATTCCTTATCATCCTTACCCATTCAAAAGCTTTTTATTGTGGGGAAATTGGGAATCAAGTGCCATCTATCTTTGAATTGTCCAAAAGTGGAATAAGATAGATAAATAGATAGATAGATAGATAGATAGATAGATAGATAGATAGATAGATAGATAGATAGATAGATAGATAGATAGGCAGGCAGGCAGGCAGGCAGGCAGGCAGGCAGGCAGGAAGGCAGGAAGGCCGGAAGGCAGATAGACAGATGCCATACTGAGTGAGGAAATCTGAGATTGTAGTGACCCCACATGTTTGAGAGATTTCAAATTGGGGAAAACTGGAACTAAATATCAGCTACCTATGTGAAATTACTAGGAGAACGTTTATATTTTGAGGTAGTAATTTTCCAAATTTTAAATTGTCTGGCCTCAGCTGCAATCCAGCGGATTATAGTGTTTTGCAACTGCCAGCTGTAGAACCCTTTTAATAACAAATTAGCAAACAAACATACAGTAGCAATATACTAACTTGATTAAGAGGAAGTACACAAACAATGTGATTTAAATCAAAGTTATAAATATAACATTTCCTTTCTTTCAAAAGGCCACTTCCTCACATGGATTAGCTGTGCTCAATGTGAAAAAGCATATGCTTATTCTATAGATAGAAAAAAAAAACATTCAGTTTGAATTTCTCTGACTTTTTGTCAAAGACAATTCCTGCCTCCCCCATTCAAAAGAAGGACCAAGTAGGATGTGATGAAAAAAATTGTAGTTGAAACCTTAGTGATTTTTTTCAGAGTATAAGATAGTCAGCTATATGGACATGCTAATATCTTCCTGTATTTTTGGTTAGAAATATCAAGATGCTCATCAAGTAATATTGGTATACGGAGGTAGCATTAAGCATATCTTAGAAACAAAAGAGCCTGATTCTTTACATTAGTACTTTAAAAATCCTTGGTAGCAAATGGTGGGAAAAACTTCTGCATGAAACATTGGAAAGATTATGCTTTTCAGAATACTTAATCATGATATGGTGATGAGAGAGAGGGGGGCGGGAGGGAGATCCTGGAAATTAATTTTTGTCCTAGGAAAAGAAAAGCTTATGAAGCACTTTTCAAAAACTGTGCTACATAACTTGAATAAAATTAGTAAAAGTACAAGGATATGATTCATCTGAAATTTCTCCAAGTTGGAGCTCCAAAATTTATTTTTAACATTTTTTTTTGCTTTTTTGTCCTCTTGTAGAAAGAACTAGGAGATAAAAGTTCAGAAAGTATTGACAAAGTTCGCCAGCTCTTGCCATTGCCAAAGCAGATGTGTGACCTTATTGCCTGTGAGCCTATGGGATCACTGATTGATACGAAGGGAAACAAAATTGCTGGATTTGACTCCATAGATAAGAAACAGGCAAGGATAAGCATTTTCTTCAAATCTTTCTCATGAACATAATTTTGCAGAAACTTCAATAAATTTCTTCGTTTAATCTCATGTTTATATATATTTCAATCCAACACATAAAATATCATTCAATTAAATATATCATTATGTACAATATATCTCTGGTGATTATATGCATCACTATTTTAATAGTAAGTTCATAAACTGCAATTAAAGGTATTTGGAAATTAGAAGAAAATTGTGATCAAGCAAACTGTCATTTTACACTCTTTTGGGAACAGGGGCTCCAAGTCTCAATGAAACAGAAAGTATCTCCATGGGATTTACTGGAAGGCAATAAGAATCCAGCTCCATTGTCTTGGGCTTGGTTTGGAACTGTTCGCATTGATAGAAAAGTCATAAAATATGAGGAGCAGCAGCACCTTCTGCTTTACCACACACACCCTAAACCTAAGCCACGAAGCTACTACCTCGAACCTTTAACTCTTCCTCCTGAGGAGGATGAGGAGGAAGAAGAGCCTATCACTCCTGCATCTCAGGAACCAGAAAGAAAGTCAGCAGAGCTTTCAGATCAGGGAAAACCTTCAGCAGATGAAGAAAGAAAGGGGAAAGGCAGAAAAAGAAAGACAAAAGCAGCTTCCAAAACTGATGTAAGTGGCTAAAAGGTCTAAAGAAAGTTTTTAAAAAGTGGTCCTGCATGAATTGGCCATCCTGTCAGGTCCTGGTAACCATCAGATGATTTCATGTGAGTTAGCAGACATGAAAGAAATAACATAAAATTTTGAAACAATTGCATTAAATATTATAAGTTCTGTATACATGAACAAATATACAGTATCTCATGAGATTAGTTTGTTTTATGAGAAGGGAAATGTAGGAGATGACCAGGCTGAGCCTGAAGGAGGCATCAAATGTCTCGAGTCCCTTCATGCTCACAAGAGATCTAAGTCCAACCACCTTGAATTTACCACCCATTTCCTTTAGCTGTTAGTAGTTCAGGTTCTTTTAGAAAGCTTAGGCTTACAATAAACCTTTATGTGCATTTGAACTGACTACGATTTCCTGATGTCCCATGCTTGACAGGAAAGGTGTTTTGGAAATTTGGAAGAGAAATGAGTTGCTTTCTGAACTCTTAAAAATGGACTGATAAGATTTTCATCCTGATCCTTTCGAGTAATGTTTTTGCATCACTAGGTGACATCTTGCAGCACTTTGGAAGAAAAAGAAACTAAACTGTACTACTCAATCCCTCCAATATGTCCCATTCTATGGGGCATTATAGAAGTTACATTGCCAACCTTTACTTTATAGTAGAAGCATATTGTTTACTCTATTTCTGGATATATATTTTTTTGAATCAATTGTTTTTTGGATAAGGGTGATAGCTTTTCAGTACTAGCAAGTGTAACTTTGATCGTAAATAATTGGCTTGTGGAACCATCATAAACTTCATAAGGGTCATTCCTTTCATGACTAATTGCTTCATCACTTAGCAGTCACAAGTACAGCACTTAGTCATCTCTGCTGATTTAGCAGAACTGTGTACCTTTCTAAGATTTTGGAGAACTGCTTGCTTCCTTCTTCAAGGCTGAGACAGCACTGCTTTTTGAGATTGGGGTGGGGGTAAAACCATTGGATAGACCACTGGATTCAATTCTATAGATGGCTCTCATGATTCTTGAAATATTTTTTAAAATTCTCACATATTGTGGGAAAGCAAGACAAAGTCACAGGAGATGTTTCAGGTTAAATCCCACCCTATCAATGAAATTGAAAGGAGATTAATATCAAATATATAAAACTCCAAAATTAATTGATAGAACTGGCTATAATGTGGTAACCTCTAAATTAATTGAATATTAATTCTGTTGATTTGAGCTCTAAGCCTGGCAATTTGGTTGCAAATGTTTCATCATTCAAGATGATGTTTTCTTGAATGGTGACAAAACATTTGCAACCAAATTGCCAAGCTCAGAGCTCAAACCAACAGCCTAACTACCAAGAGCCTAACTACCTGAGCTCCTAATATTTAAACACATTACAAAATATTTATTTATTTATTTAACTTTTCCTGACCATTCTGAGAACTTCTGTCTCTGCAGCCTTTGCATTTGATTTTAGTTTGTGTAACAAGTTATTAAGTCCCTCAGTGAAACTATCAATAATGGACAATTTCCTCAATATTATGAAAATGCAATTTCACATTTTGAAATATATTTGAAGAAAATGTATTGTTCAGAGAAGCCCAACAAACCTAAACAGTGTCACATACTCATCACATACATCTTAGGGCATACTCAAGAGTCCTTGACAATGCACAGGGATATATTTGGTATTGAAACAAATGTTTTAATTTCCCGAGGTTATAAATTTTAGAAAGCTTCATTTTAAAAGTTTGAATTTATTGGCTGTTTACCTAATTCCTTCCTGTAATTTCCTTCTCAGGATGTTTCTAATTGCCTAAATAATGATGCTTTGGTATAATTATATGTGCAGTTAGTGGATAATGGTATTTCAGAAAAATAGTAGAAAACTAAGCATCATGAGACAGCCAAATAATATTTGAAATAAAGCCTAATTGTAACAGTCATAAATGGTCTAATAATTCATCAGGAAAAATGACTTATTTATAAACTGGTATCATTTGAATGTCAGTAATATTTAATATTTCCTATTTTGCTCAAGGAATATCCTCAGAACAATGGATGTAGAATGGCTCCTAATTTCTCACCACTTTATTCCCAAATGTTGCATCATCCTCAATCTGCTTTGTGGGGCTACAATGTTATAGGACAGCCCCAACAGTCAGGTTACTTTGTCCAAAACCAGCCTCTTCCACCAGGTAAAACAGGGAAATAATTATTTTAAATTATTACTATTTTCTTTGTAAGTACTCATACTGGATGAATATGCTTAAATTAATTGGAAGTTTATTTGTAGTAGATGTATCATTCCAATGAAATGGTTGAAAAATGCTTAAATATAGCTTGTTTTTGCTTTCTGTAACAAATAGGAAGAAGATTTATTAGGAAGAAGATTTAGATCGGGGTGTCAAACTTGCGCCCCATGTGCCACATGCATCATGTGCTGGCCCTGTCCCCACCCAGTTTAGCAAAGGGGAAAAAAGTCCTGATACAACATGTGACGATGCCGTGATGATGCAAGTTTGACACCCCTCATTCAGATTTTACATATATCCCACTAAGTTCCCATAATTTACATGACAATTTTCCCCATATACTCTAGAGCAGGGCTGTCAAGTTCCTGGCCCATAGGCCGGATACATCATGTGTTGGCCACAACCATGCCCAGTTTAGCAAAGGGAGAAAAAGTGCTGATACGTCATGTCATGTGATGTGAGTTTGACACTCCTGCTCCAGAGGAAGTAAAACAGCAAAACTTTAGAGTCTGAAGGTTAATAATCTATACTCTAGCATACTATATACCTACTATACCACTATAGTATTTAGTGTTAGATTTCAGATACTTCCAACAATATTGTTGTTCTACTGTATTATCTTTACCTTTAAAATATATGTTGTGTGTCCAGAAAACCTTTGCTGGTTCACAGTTAAAAAGTGTAATGACTATATAAATAACCTGATTAAAGTGGAGTAGTCAGCTTGATTCCCAACCTGTAGTATCACATCTGGAGCAGGCTTAGTGATCCTATAATCATTCTGTTAATCAAGGTGGTTCCAGATTGGATCTCACAGGCTCCTTTGTGCCAAGCAACACAAAACAAGTGCTTTCAAACATGCTGCAGAGACGTTCCAACAATGTGATGCAGCCCCCAGCAATTCACACTATTTCTTCTCATCAGCAGCAGCAACAACAATTGCTTCAACAACAGCGGATTCTAAGGCACCAGAGCCAGGCAAGGCCTTTCAAACTGTGTTATCTTATATTTAGAAATGGAATAGATGGGCCATGATTTATTTCAGCTTTTCTTCATTTAGGACAATAAAGCAAAGAAAATAATGATGACATTCAAAGTAAGTTTAGTGTATATATACAGGACCAGAACTGGTTCATTATATTTTGCTACCTAAGGTAGGAAACAAAATAGTATCTCTCATTCCATATCCAAAAATTCACTGGACTGGAATACCGGAAAATAATCCAATTTTAAGAATACCAAATAGATTATGTACACGCATTAATATCCCAATGTTCACTGCTATAGTCTGCCCATTGCTATCTGCCATTTATCTCAACTATTGGCAGGTTGATCTGTGCACAGAGAACTGGACAGCACTTAAGGAGACAGAATTTAGAGATATTATAATCTGCCCACAAAAACAATCTCATTTTAAAAAGATATTCTAGTCGCACCAGTTTACTCTTACACGACATGTATTTTAAGAAACGACAGTACTTGCAATAAATTGCATGTCAATCTAGCAGCCACATGCACCAAGAGCCATGGTGCAGTGATTAGAATCCAGTACTGCAGGCTAACTCACTATCAGGAGTTCAATCCTGACTGACTCAAGTTTGAATCAGCCTTCTATCCTTTCAAGGTTGGTAAAATGAGGACCTAGAATGTTGGGGCAATATGCTGACTCTGTAAATCATTTAGAGAGAGGGCTGTAAAGCACTATGGAGTAGTATATAAATCTAAGTGTTATTATTGTTGTACCTATTGCTGTTACTACTTATTTTAGATGTTTTTTATTCATTATTTTTATAACTAGCTCAAGCCAGCAAACATACCTAATAAGTTTTTCTTCTCCTGTGCTGAGCTAAGACAGAATGACTGATCCAAAGTAACCCAGTTGACTTTGATGCCTAAGGCAAACTCACCGTCTACTGATTTCTAGCTTGGTACCTTAACTATTAGATCAAATTGGTCAAAATGAGCGTATTTAGATTGGCAAACATTTAATACATAGCAAGCAGCATTTATTTTATTTAGATTGGCAAACATTTAATATGCAGTGTTGCAAGCAGCATTTATTTTTATTGGTGAACTTTTACAGGGTCCAATAATTGAACAGGCTTCCATTTTTGCTCAACAAGTCCGCCCCTCGTCTTCTCAGCTAACACAGTATCCAGGGATACAGCAATCACAGGTAGAGCATCCCTTTAAAAAATTGGTTCAGTGGGATTCAGAGAAATATGGTGGATATGGTAATCTTGGTTTTATAATGTTTGAAAAATATGAGAGTCCTGAAAGTAGCCAGTCTCTTTCATAAGTCCCCCTTTCATGAACAGCCTTGCCCAGTTGTTGTAGACAAGCAATAACTACCAGTAGATATTATTTGTGGGAATTAATATTTTTATATCAAAGCTATAGGTGACACAACTATAGAAACTGAAAAATGTTACTCTAACCATAGATAGTCTACCCATTTTCACCTAAACTGCACGACAAGGAAACATCTATTTCTCTACCTATAATTTCTTTCATATTATCCATACTTCCTGCTAAACAAGCAAACAAAAAATGAAGTTGACATGAGAACTATATGAATAGCTGGAACACCAATTGAGCCTAAGAAAGAAAATGAGATGCAAGGTTCCTATTTCAAGCTACAATATTTTTAAAACCAGTAAAATGGATAGATTTTTAGAAAACTAAAAGTCAAAATTGTGTGTTTTGAACTGTTTTCCACACAGACAATTCCTCATGGCTATACAATGTATAGTACTCAGATGCCATTGCCATCTCAACAGACTGGGGGCATAGTTCTTTCACCTACCTACAATCCTAGATCATTTCAAGCAACTCATTCCAGTCCAGTTTTAATGGAAAAGTTAAGGCAGATGCAACAGCAGCCAAGTGGGTACATTCATCAGCAAGCAGCTGCCTACCTTCAGCCTTTAGCAGGCAATCAGCGGTAAGATTCCTATAATTCCAGAACTTTGTTAACTTGATGCTTTGTACTTTTCTGGGTGTTCCATGCCCTTTTCCAACAAATCAAACTCAATCCAAAGGAAACAAAAACTTTTAATGCTTCTGCAAAATAATTAGCTGTGATAAGCACAAGTCTTGCCAAACTGTGTGACACTTGCCAAAAGAAAACAGACCAGAAATAATTTGCAGTACAAGAACCTTCAAATACAAACTCAGGATACTAGAATGTCAATGAGGCTGGAGTTTCAAAATGTCTTTGCCTTCTGCAAAGTATGTTCATTCACAACTGGCTTTTATCTTCTTGAAGGAGGGGCCATTACCTTACAGCCTTACATCTGAGTCTCCCGTGCTGTTGTAGCTGCTCTTTTCTGTGAGCAATCCTGTGCACACATGCACTTGGCAAGGCTCCTCGGAAAACTCCTCATCACTGCTGCCAGCCCCCACAATCTCTGAAGGTAGTAATCCACTCCCTAATGGTCCTGGTCCCTCATCTGAGTCCTCGCTCTCCTCAGCCTGGCTTGGGCTGGCTAACCACAACACGTGGGGGGGGGGGGGGNGGGGGGGGGGGGGGGGGGGGAGGAATGAAAACAATGCATTTCTCATACATTCTGACTCAGTCAACCTAATTCCTTCCAAATCCTTTGGGCTTCCAACTTAGCCTGAAGGACAAAACAAATTAGAATTGAAACTTTAAACATCTGAAGATCAGATTGGGGAAAACTGATATGAGCAGTTAGCCCCAGACAGGTAAGTTATTTCTATACTAGCCCAAGCCTTCAGTCATTTTATGACTCAGACTAGATAGAACTAAAACAATGCTAAATACATTTGGAAATCCCTTGTACCATAAAACATCTGTATACAGGATATGTGGCATAATTTAATAAACACAACATTGTGTAATTTCTATTTACTTAATGTTAGAGTTTTAGAGCTTTTAAATGGACTTTTTGAAATTATAGACCAAGTATTTCTAAAATTTGCTAACAAAATATCCTATTAATTAATTCAATTATTCAAAAGTATAATATTTTTAAGTGTCTAATTCCACAGACCATCTTTCTAAAGTTTTCCAATACCTCAGGGGCTGCCACAAAGAAGAGGGAGTCAAGCTATTCTGCAAAGCACCCGAGGGCAGGACAAGAAGCAATGGGTGGAAACTAATCAAGGAGAGAAGCAACTTAGAACAAAGGAGAAATTTCCTGACAGTTAGAACAATTAATCAGTGGAACAACTTGCCTCCAGAGGTTGTGAATGCTCCAACACTGGAAATTTTTTAAGAAGTGTTTGGATAACCATTTGTCTGAAGTGGTGTAGGGTTTCCTGCCTAAGCAGGGGGTTGGACTAGAAGACCTCCAAAGTCCCTTCCAACTCTGTAATTCTGTAACTCTGTAACTCTGTAACTCTGTAACTCTGTAACTCTGTAACTCTGTAGCTCTGTTCTATTCTATTCTATTCTATTCTATTCTATTCTATTCTATTCTATTCTATTCTATTCCATTCCATTCCATTCCATTCCATTCCATTCTATTCTATTCTTCTATTCCATTCCATTCCACTCCATTCCATCCCATTATTCTAAAGCAGTAATGTCTATTTTTAAACATCTGTTTTTGTCTGTTTTATTTTTTTTGTCAGAAACCCCGGGGCAGTAAAACAGATATTTTATTTCTGTGTTTATGAAAATAGTCTTTCTAGCACCATTTGAACCCACATTTAACTACGGATGACAAGGCAGTCTATTCAAACTCTTTTCTGTTGTAAATCCTTCTGTGACAGGCATTTCAAGGAAAGCACATGACTGAGTTTAAATGGATAGAATAGAGGCATCTAATCTCTATTCTTCCCCTATCAAAGGAACTGATAGGCAAGGATAAGTTCAGCTACTCCACTGAGGAATGGCAACTGTTGGACCTGTTTCTGCACAAATTTCATCATTTGAGGGTATCATAGAAAGCATGTTGCAATCTTAACGCTTCATGGTGAAAAGGAAAAAATGGTTTATTTAACCAAAGAAAGTTGTCTTCTCAGCTGCAAGTTTCATCTAAATCATATTACTGCCTATTTTTTTGTATCTATTTTAAAAATCTTCTGCTAAATAGAATACTAAGTTCTTGTAGCATTATTGGAACTTTCTCTTGGAATGGTGTTTAAAGCACTGCCTCTAGAATTTCTTGTTATTCACATTAAATGTTTTTGCAAGCTGTAAAATGAAAATTGCACATCTTTGTCTTAGAGTTCAATTTACTAATTAATACTTGCACATCCATATTACATATAGGCAATAAATATAAATTATAATTGGCTGTACTTGAAAAAATATCTCCATTTTCTAATTCTTTTCTATACAAGTCATAAATATTATTTTAACAAATTAATTTTAACAAGGCAATGTTAAAATCTTGTTTCTCTGGCAGTAGCTGAAGTATTGTGTGTGCAGAAGTATACATGTGAAGCTTTAAAAAATTTCTGATCATTTTGGAAGTGGTACAAATCTCTTAAGACCTCAATATAACATGAGACTAATATTTTTAATATATCATTCAGCTCTCAGCTATCTACATTTTTAGACAAACTGATTTATATTTCTATGTTTAGAAGATAATATTTGTATTACAGTGAGCTATGAACTATGGGGTCCTTTGTGCTCTCTGAGCTTGGTGATTTTTTTTTAACATCAGACCTGATGTTATCTAGTTTGCTAATGAAACCTCTACAAGAAAACCAAGTTCAGAGAACATCAGGACCTCACATTTTCATCTTTAATATGAATATCAGAGTAAGGAATTGTTGAGTAAAAAGCTGCATGTAAAACATGTATATTGTGAAGAAAAAAAGTGCAGACACTATGTGTGCATACTTTAAAACAAATTTGCAGACCGATATGGACATTGGATAGAAAAGACCTCCACGGTGGAATAATTTTCTATCTTATCATGCAGTCTACTATATATTGTTTTAGTAAATTTTTTTGACATGAATAGGAGTTGCATACAATATCAGCTCTATTTTAAGCCAGAACCTTTATAATTAGAGTATTGTAGAGAGCTACACATTGGGGTATTTTTTGTTATCTTCTATATTGGGGTAGAAGCAAAGCTGCGCAAGGGATAATTTCCTTTTCAGTTAATCTTGAAAATGGCACTTTATGTAGAAATGTAAGGTGTATGTGTGTGTGTGTGTTATTTGTTGTATTTATAAGTATATCTTGCCTTTTCTGAGAGAGCTAGTATATATAAAAGTCAGCTCTAACTTTTCTCTATTATTCTTTAGTGAGGTAAATTGGGCTGAAAAAGTTTTATTTCCCCTGGAACTTTCTATCTAAACTCAGTGAAGCTAAAGGCCCTGTCACACTGCCCAATGGATGCAAAACGTTTGTAAAAAGGACACAGCGGATGAGAAAAATGTTCATCCGTTGTTATCCGCCACTCAAAGGGCAAAAAAGTTTGCCATAAGAGAGCGGATAACACGGAAAGGAACGGACCGGGGGGAGGACCAAGGGGGGGTTAAGAAAGTTGGACTGCAGAGCGTGATGCAGAGTGATTGCAGAGCGGATTGCGTAGAGGAATGCGTACAGGTATACGCGTAGACAGGTATGCAAGCGGATGCACAGACGTCCGGAGTGTAGGCGGAAGTATATGCAGATGCGATTTTGAGCATCCGCCTTTCATCTTATTTCTTCCTTCTGTGCTACTACGCTGTGCGTACGTTTGTCCGCTTCCTCCCTGCGTCTGTTATATATTGCGAAAACGGATATTGAGTTTGCGCGTATTGTGCAGGCAGAATGCCTAGCAGATACTAGCAGAATGCGTAATGGATGCAGCAAAACGGACTTGCGCCCCGTATGCCTCAGGATGCAGAACGGATGCATTGGATACAAATTTTCCGCTCAAAGGAAGTTTTTGAGCAGCCTCAAAACCTTGCTTAGCGTATGAAGTAATAGTACGGATGCTCGCGGTACGGATAGAAGATGGGAATGCAGATAATCGGAGGCGAGTGAGTACAGAACGGAAGCACTGGGCGTTAACCAGACGGATGGCAAAGTGTTTTGTTCTCGACATTTTACATGTCCTCTTTCCATCCTGTTGGTGAGCAAGTGTTCGACAGGGGCTTTTGAATCTCTTCTTTCTTACGTCTGCCATCTTAATCTGAGCTGCAACTAATTACTGTTCTGCTTAGAGTTCACGTTACTTTAACGAGGCCTCAATATGTTCAATATCTTTTTCTGATCACTCTCTCTCACTCACTCTTTCTCTTATATATTACAGATATATTTTATTCAATATTCGGTCTATATACTGATGGAGTCTTGCTTTTTGTTGTGAATATTGCATGTGAGATTCGTTCTCATCAGTTTATATGATATTTTATTTATTGTGTTACTATAGAGTATCAGCATAGGGAAAGCATATAATTAATGACCATGTTAATCTAAATTATAGAACGCCACTAGTAATGTTCAGAATGGTATCTTTCAGTTATCTTCAAACTTCAACTATCTTCATAATCACCTAGCAACAGCGCAAACTAATAAATATGATTTGTTTTTGAAATAAATGGTGTCTATTATCCACTAATTTGATTTTTTAATTTAATTTCATGCCCTGCAACTATGTATGTTAATTTTTTATGTCTCTCAGTTCAGTCACACTAGTCTTTGCAGCAGAATAACCTAGTTGGACGGGCCTCTAGATGCCCAGGTAGTCAGCTTCACACTCATCTTCCCCAGGCAAATCTTTACTTCTGTCCAGATATCTCTGAATAAATCGAGACAAAGGCAGACAGCAAAATTGGCAACAAAGATCTTCCTAGGTTTGTAGAGGTCTAATTTCATGTTCGTTTGGTCTAGAAATGTACTGATCCAACAAGTAGTTAACCAAGAAACACAGTTTGAAGCACATTTAATGTTCTTCTTATTTCATTTTATTTAGCATTAAAGGCAAATACATGGACTTAATAAGTAGTTCAATATGCTCTCCATGATGGATATTTTGTCAACGGTATCCACCCAACAGGTCACCACACTGAGGAGGTGAGACAAGACCGCCACTTAAGCAATGAAAACCTGGCAGGACGACTATGTTGCTTATAGCATCCCTGGTTCAGGAGCTACATTGGGAGGTTGGCACCGAAGTGCCGGCGAGGAACGGTCAAAACCTGCAGCCTTTTGTGTATGGGACATAATATGGAATACTATTGATTTGTCAATATACGATAGTCCAGTCTGAAATGCCTCTTTTAAGTATGGTAATGCCCTGCCTTTACTTCGAGACTTTCAAAAGAGCCCTACCTTTCTAGCTCACTTTATATTTGTATTCTTACAAAACTAAAAGTAAATTGTAGAAGCTGGGAATCACGGCAAAGGATTATTTATTGTTATTATGTTTATATTTACTTTTTACTTGTAATTGTTACCAAGATAATAGGATATCAGTAAAAAGCACAGCTATCAATAACCTAATACATATAGAGAGAAATATATTTAAAAATATAAAAAAGGAAAGCAATAGACAGGGATGGTTAGGCACGTTAGTGCGTTTATTGCTCTTGCCCCCGTACTACAGACCTCTTAGGAAGGTGGTGATGGTCAATATGTAAGACAGTCTATTTATGATGGTTAAGTTCTTAGAGGGGGTTTGGGGAAAAAAAACCATCAGAGCCCGGTAGACGAGTTATTCCAGACATTTTGACCACTCTGTTGTGAAGTTGTAATTCCTGCATCTATATGTTTGGTGCGATTAACCTTATGAAGTTTTTGTATCTATTGTGTCTCATTGTATCTGTTATGGTTGAAGTTGAAGTATTCATTGATCAGTATGAGGACATTGCCACATGTAAGTGATTTAATTACCACTATACTTATGATCTGGACCAAAGCGCATAGTGTCTAAGGAGTTTCTAGGTGTGTGAGAATTATTGAGTCGGTGGGCATAAGGCCTATCTGCAACCCGTAGAGGACACTGGAGACACGTCTTATCTTCGAGTGAAAATTGTTTTGGACTTTCTCAAATGTGTTAAGTCAATCAGATATGTAATGTGTTCTCGTCCTGATGAGCTGCTTGTCACCTCATAGGTGCTCTGTGTCGTGAGCACAGGACTTAGATGAGCAAATGTTTGGTATGTTCATACCCTACGATATTAGTGTAATATATAAGAGAAAAAGCGCTATGTATAAATTAGTTTAGCAACTAACTCTTAAACCTTTTTTTGAGGATATATGATAGATATATCAGGTCGAGGTCTAGCACTGTAGGTCATTAGAGATGACGATACTCCAAGATCTTTGATAGAATTTTGGTCCTCATAAAGGTCTTGACTATTCAGCCTGTCATTTTAATGTATTACTGATTTTTTTTTTGCCAATTATGTATGAACACGAGCAGTGTATGATTGTGTATGAGATTGTGAAGTTGCCTATTTGTTTGGACCAAACTGTATACATAGTCGAGGTCTTTTTGAAGGGTAGCATTTATTGCTCCTGGTAGGTGTTGCGAAATAGTTTTACAATCATCAGCGAAGCGAACACACACTGCACTCAATATGGTCACAGAGGTTCATTTTCACATATGCTAGACTATGAACAAGTTTGGTCCTCAAAACACTGCATTGGGAGGACACCAGCATCTGTTGGACTGTGTACAGGAATTTGATAGGCATGCTCCCCCAATATTGACTCATTGATTATCTGTTTGACAGGAAAATGCTTCTATCTAGTAATAAAGGGGTGTCCAGAATCGTAAGATTTTAGTTTTAGGGAGTAGTTTTTCCTGTACCACCTGAATCAATTGGCTTACATGAAGTCTGTAATGTAGTTTGCCATCTATTGCTTTGCCCTGAGATTGTGGTAGCTCAATATGTTTTTGCAGTGTAAAAGTTGCAGATTACAGGATAGTTTTTTTCTGAAACCAAAATGTGTTGGTTGATAGAGTAGGTTTTTGTCTTCTAAGTGGAGGATATATCGGCTATGGTTATATATATTGATTCCATGACTTTACAGGTGACAACAACATGAAGAGATTGATTCTATATATTTTTAACTAGGCCTGGGTCTCCGTTTTTGAAGATAGGGGACTGACTGCGCTTTGTGATCCATTAGTTTGGCAAGGAGCTTGTCCTAGAAAGATTTTTCAAAAGATTAGTGCTTAGAGTTTTGGGCTATGACAGTGGGTAGCTTTTTTAACAAGTAGAACATATCATCCGGTCCAATAGATAGAGCTGTTTGTAGATTTGCACAATGCTTTTTCAACAATACTGTCTGTAAAATCGGATTTGTATTAGATCATTGTCAGTTATACTGTGGTTTGACTAGGAAATACTGGACATGATCCATTGCTGTTTACAAATACTGAGCCAAAGAATGTGTTAAAGAGGATGGCTTTAATAGTGAAAAGCCCTTCCAAAATTAAATTAAATTAAATTAAAATTAAAACCCTTACTTAATCTATTTTAGCCTTTCAGTAATGTAGTTTGTAAAAATTGTAGAAACACTACAATAAATTACAGTTATAGCCTTTTTGTGGATTCAGTTTCTCGATCTGGTCTACTTCGTAGGCTTGAACATACTAATAACTCATTCCCAGGACAGTCCATTCTGTCAAACATCAAAATGGCCATTTTGGAAAAATGGAAGTTTGACATAAATCTAAAGGAAGATATTCGTAGATACATATGTATCCAAAGTTTTCAGACAATCTCTAAAGATCCTAATAAATATAATGTGTTTTTAATACATTGCAACTATTAATTGACAATTAATAATTGTCATGGTAATGACAATTACCATGGTAATCTGATTTAAACTACATGTAACCTGAATCTGCATAACCAATCTGTCTCTTCCTCCTCCATCTCAGTTTAAATCCTTTATCAGTCTAGCCATCTGATTGTGATCTGCAACTCACAAAAGCTAATTCCTTTTAATAAAAATCTGTTCGCTGAAAATGTACTACCCAACTTCTGACTTTTTGCCTCCCATAAGCTACCGTATCTTTTCTTCTGCAATGTATGTAAAGCTCAGGACCTGATTGAATTGTATAGTTCTTCCTATATGTACATCTACATAAGCTTCAAGCATTTCTATTCCCTAACTTCTCCTATCTCCAGAGGGATCTTTATTAGTATCACAAGTTTAACAATTTAAGGTTGTGGAAATTTATAGATGATTTAATTAGAACAACTAGACAAAGACTGGTGAATTAAATCTGAACATTTGGGCAGAAATTTATTAAGCACCACAAACGTGGGAGCTAGAAGGAATTCTACAATGCAAAATTACAGTTTGCAATTACAACTCATAAAAAGCAACGTTTTCTAGAGCAAAACATTACTGCAGTATATGCTCTCAAACTTGGTGGGGTGGAGGTTAATCTGGGCATGCGGCTCTCAGTCTAATGTCAAAAGCCTTCTGTAAATGATCAATCCAGCTGAAAAAAAATGACATTCTAGCTTCAACCAGTTTATTTATTGATCAACTACAACAGGGTTCCCCAACCACCGGGCCCCGGACCGGTAGCGGTCCGTGGATCATTTTGTACCGGGCCACAAAGAATAAATAATTGTGATTTTGAAAGACAACCACTTCCGCCCTCACCTAACTTCCGCGCTAACTTCCGCGCCTACCTAGCATATATTTTTGCTACAATGTTAATCAGGCTGGTGGGCCTATAATTACTATGATCCTTTTTATTCCCTTTTTTATATATGGGGACAACTAATGCCATCTTTCACCCATCTGGAATGTGGCAGGTGTTATTTATGTGTGTAAAAAGGTCCGCTAATACAGGGCCCCATGGTAACAATATGCATATTGTCTTGGATTGCTTTTGCAACTCCTATTGCAATAGAAAGGCAATAATAGTGCCAACTTTCAGAGGATGAGAAATCTTGTAGTTCAGTGGTCCCCAACCTTTTTTGTACCAGGGACCAGTTTCACGCAGAAACACTTTTTCGCGGACCAGCAAAATCAATT
>BHFT01004349.1:0-29819 GCA_004320025.1 Laticauda laticaudata
CCTAGCGGATGTGCCATCCGCTCCCATCTGCTTCCATCCGCTGGGCTTCCGTTCTGCATCCGCTTTCCATCCACTCTGCGTCCTCCCCGCGTCCGTGTTATCCGCTCTGGTTATGCAAATATTTGCTCCTTTTGAGAGCGGATAACAACGGATGGAACATTTTTCTCGTCCGTTGTGTCCGTTTTGCATCCATTGTGCAGTGTGACAGGGCCTTTACTTTCAGAAGTTTTGTATGTTCCATCACTGGAGGCTTTCAAAAAGAGACTGGACAACCACTTCTCTGAAATGGTATCTGGTCTCCTGATCAAGCAGGGGGTTGGACTGTTCCCCAAACCGGTCAGAACCTGCTGAAGGTCTCTTTGAACTCTATTATTCTATATTCTATGCTTGTCCCGCCAGTTCAAATAGAATGGGTGCATTGCAGGTCACTTTCCTTAAAGATTGCCATCCTGTAGGACCTCAAAAATTATTATTATTTTTTTGTAACTGCCCTAATCCTTTGGAACAGTATCCCCACCCAAAAAAATTTTTTTGGAAGGTCTCCACCCTATTAGCTTTCCAGAGAACTGTGAAAACTTGGCTATTCACTCAGACAGTGGGCTAGGATGGAAGTGAGCCCAGCAAAAGTAAATGTGGAATTGGCGAGATGTTGTGGCACTGCGGTGGAATATGTGATAGTCTTGTGGGGTTTTATAGGTTATATTTATTCAGATTTTTTTTCTTTTGAAATGCTGTAAAATGCCTAGGATTATTATATGTAAGATATAGATTTTCTACATAAATAAATGAGAATTGCAAGCAATCAAGTTGAAACCTCTGTATTACACTGAAGCAAGTGTCAGCAGAATGTGAAATCTATTGGCATTTCCTTCAATAACATCCACTTCCAAACTCTGAATGCAATCTAAGCTGAATGGTGGATAAATGCATTTCTTAAACTTATTTAGATATTTATATAGCATCCAATCACATACACATTTGGGTACTTCACAATTTAAGCAGAAATGTAGATGTCCTCAATTTGGTCATTTTATTGAAAAAAGAAAATTTAATATTAAACTCTCCTCAAGTATCAAATCAGAACAGAACACAGAACAGAATTCAGAATGTCCAAGTGCTAGAATATACCTACCCGCACAGGAAAATATTTTCTTAGTTAGAATCTGCTCTTGAAAACATGCTATTCTCACAAAATCCAGACAGTGGGATGGAACAATCTGAGTATTTCCCTCTTGTGATCAAATTTGCATGATGAAACAGAGGGGTGTAAGATAGTTAAGACATAGAGATCCCAAGTCATTAAAGGCTTTATACAGGTAATAAAACTCTGAATTGTATACTGAAGAAGCCATCAGCTTGAAGCTCCAAAACATGGTGGTAACAGAACAACAGAGTTGGAAATCTAGTTCAGCCACCTGTTCAAGCAGAGTCCATTATTTGAAATAAGTCCTTTGTCTTTGGTTATCTGGTTGTCGTTACCGCCATTTTGTATTTGGGCTTTCTTCCCAACTGTATTTCCTATTTATGTCTCCTTTTAAGTTTTCTTTTCAAGACCTTTTTTGCTTTTGCTGCTGGCCTTTGTTTCTGCATTCTTGGGTGATTTAATTTAAAAAAAAAAACATACTCCCACAGTATTGGGAAATGCTGATAAGTTCCGGAACTTATAATCTAAAATCTAAATGCTATGTAATCTTAAATCTAAAAATCTAATATTACTTCACCGAATAAAATAAAACTAACTTAAGTAATTTATAGATAATATTAAATTCAAAAAAACTATTTTGCATCCATATAAAAGTAGCTATAATAGGAGGATAGGGAGCTCACTAAAAATGCTGTCACATGGCAGCCATCTTGCCTCCCTGTTAAGTTACCTGCTCACACAGGAAATCCTATATCATTTCAGACAAATCTTTTCTTAAAAATCTCCAGTATTGGAGCCCCCACAACTTCTGGAGACAACTAGTCTTTCCACTAATTAATTGTTCCAACTGTCAGGGAATTTCTCCTTAATTCTAGGTTGGTTCTTTTCTTGATTAGTTTCCATCCACTGTTTCTTAAGGTGCTTTGGAAAATAGGTTGACTCTCTCTTCCCTCACTCCCTTCCTTCCTGACAAACTACGTTTTTGGTTTCTGCGTGGCCTGGAGATGTTGGATATGTTTCAAGGAAAGATCCATCTAAAGCAAATTATGGTAGTCCAACCTGGAGATATCCAAAACATGTACTATCATAGCATGATGATGTCTAAAAGAAAAGGGCAGACCTGATGAAGCTGCTGCATTGACAGAAGCAGCTCCAAATCAGACCACTTACCTGAGATGACATGGAGGGAGATTTATTTGAGCATTGGACAAATGAATTGCCACCATTCTTCAGAGTTGAGCAAGATGGTGTTTCTCAAGCACTTATATGACTAACAGTGTAGCATTGGTTGCATGCAGAAATAGATCAATGAGGCATGATTCCACTCTCCAAATCATGATGCAGCCCATGACATAAGAGAGCAAAGAAGAATAGCAAAGCACTAGTACATTAAGGTGCTTTAATGTACCTTAGTAAGAACCTTACCACAGCAAGGACCTTGCACGTTTGGCACTTAGGAGCAAAAGATAACTAAAACAATAAAATTAAATTAAAATATGAAATAATAAAATTGCATTTGTAGTTCTCATTGTTGACTAGGGTTTGACTATTGGACCCTGTTGTAGCTGTAATTAACTCCCATTTTGATATGAAATTGGCAGAAATGATACACTGTAATAAAATTACTTTAATTCATTTCTCTCTCCTTCTCTTTCCCTCTCCTTCTTGGAAAAATAGAATGTTTTTCCCCTATCTTGGTGGGACCCAGGTCCTTTGACAGAGTGATTGATAAGATTTAGGATACAGAAGACTGAAAACAGCAAGATTAGGGTGACCTTGTTTCTTAATAGAAAAGTTTCTCAGATGAGAGAACGTAAAGCTATATTTTGCGTGCAAGCCAATCTGATGGTTAAACATATTTTTAAAAGTATCTCGGTACACAAGGCTTTAGCAAAATTTCCCAAGTGGTTTGAAGGGTTTCAAAGCTCTTTCTTCTGCATCTTTTTATCTTATTTGATATGGAATAAAGCAGCTGGATAGGAAATTCTCCTGTCCTGCTAAGCATATTACAAAACTCAAGGGGCTATTAAAAGACCTTGCAGTGATGAAGCTGAGAGGGATGAAAAGTTTCTCATAAATTGGTCAGATCCCACAACTTTACGATGAGAACTGCTGCTAACTCTGTTTAGCAAAGCTTTCCCATTTCTTCTTAATGCTTATTTAGTAGTCATAAATATTTCAGACCGAACAGTGCTCACACACCTTCCAAATTCAGGTGCACACCCATTGCCCTAAATAGAGTTTCTAAGCCTTTGTGGTAAACTGCATAGATTGTTTGAGTATGTTTACCTGAAAAAGTCCAAAATGTTGGGCAAATTCAGTGCCAAAGAGATTTAAGTTGGCATGTGGAATAAAATGATCAAACAAAGCCCAATTGTATAAAGTAGCTGAATGTGCACGATCTTTTTTTATTGCAATCTTTGAGGCTTTGTAGAATTTAAGATATTTTTGGCTTGGGAAAGAGAGGGCAGAGAAGGGGAAGGTTTAGCACATATGTGTTTTTGAATGTGTGCAGTGCTGTTTAATGAACTTCTAATCAACGAAACCCCTTTTTTCCAAATTAAATTAAAACGACAGGCCACATTTGAAAATATTGATTCTGGCTTCTAAAAGAACAGGGAATTTAAAGATGTTGCGATGGTTGAATTCCCCAGACAACAGCAACAGCAGCCATGGCAATTTAATTTACCAAAACGAATTGTAAATGCCAGAAAGAAAGTTGTTAGCTGATTCTCCCCTGTCACAGTAGTATACCAAGACAGATCTCTTATTGCATATACAAGCATCCAATCATTTGAGCTCCACTTATCTACAATCTGAAGTGGTAGAATCTAGGCTGAGGTTAACCACTTCATTCAGCACTGTGCCTAGATTCCTTCATTTCATCACTCCCTCCAACCATGAAGGCAAGTGATGATGTTAATAGTTACCTCATGTCATGTGGGAAAGAAATTAGAAACCTGGGAACAAGGCTGGAATGGAACCTCCTGATCGGGGTCACTCCATGCTGCCTGCAGCAGTGGCTGACTTCCTAAATTAAGCTCTCGCGGGTACTTACATTTGTGCTGTTTAGCTTCCTTCGGGTATTATCCCACGTCATTGTAGTTCTGTTAAAGTGTAGCTCATTGTAGTTCTGGTTAAAGTGTAGCAACGTTTCAAGCAGAATCCACTCTGCCCATCAGGCTTCTGTATGGAATTGTGTTCTCACAGTTTGAAACAAAAATTGAAAAGCAGGAACTGTGAGACCACAGCTCCATACAGAACCTGATTGATGGCAGATGAGATTCTGCTGAAACGTTGCTACAACTGTAACAGAACTACAATGAGCCTACAACTTAACAGAACTTACAATGACGTGATAATAACCCGAAGGAAGCTAAAACGCACATATATATATATATAGATATATTATATATGTATATTATAATATGTGGATCTTTAGTTATTCGGTTCTCTTCCGCGTTAGGAATTAGGATAGTACTAAGGCAACGTTCGATGAAGTCTCATTACTAGTCCCTTCAGGCTGTTGTTCTCAGGCTCTGTGCTTCTCAGAGTAAGGTGAGCTTGCAGCTGCTTCTTCCTTTTAAACTGCTTAGGGGGTGTGACTTGATGGGGGGGTTGGCTGTCTGATGGGTAGGTGGTAGGCTGTGTTCTGATTGCGGGGGTGTTCTGCTTAGGTGGGGCTTGGTTGTGTCAGGTTAGTCTTAGTTGCTAGGGGATTTGCACAGAGCTGAAGAACAAGCCTGAAGATGATGAATGAGACTCATCGAAACGTTGCCTAGATACTTCCAATTCTACGCGGGAGAAAACACCCGAATTAAACTAAAGATCCACAACAAATCACTCGCGAAAAACCTCAGAAAAGAAATATATATATATATATATATAAAAATATATATATATATATTATATATATATTAATATATAATTTTGTGTGTGTGTGTGTGTGTGTGTGTGTGTGTGTGTGTGTGTGTGTGTGTGTGTTTAAGTTTCCTGGTACTTACATGGTGCTGTTCACTTCCTTCAGGTATTATCCACATCATTGTAGTGCTTTTAAAATCCTAGCAACGTTTCAGCAGAATCCATCTGCAATCATCAGGCTTCTGTATTGAGTTTGTATGTGGGTCAGAGTCCCACAGCCGTTGGTTTAAATTTGAGGCTAGCCTACTGCTGGGCGAGGTTTTTTTTCTACATCCTGATTGGTTGGGAGTCTGGTCTGTGTTTATTGGACTTGGGGTTTGTTGATTGGTGTTTCTGGTTTCTTCTATTCTGTTTTTTGGCTTTGATTGGGTGGCAACACTCTGTCCTGTATTGGAGCTTTCAGTGCAGCTTGGCTTCGTGTGAAAAGGACGGCTGCTATTCATCAGCAAGCTGGGTTTCACCTGGGTGCCGGGGGGGTTTGAGCTGGAGGCATCAAGGGAGTCTGTTTGTGCCCAGGTGTTTGCCTGGCTTGGTTGTGGAGATCTTTCTATTGAAAGTGCAGGCTCCAAAATGATTGACAGTCTGGTGGAATCATCTCTGCTATTCATGCTTTCAGGTCTTTTTCAATCTCTATGGCTTCTCTGATGATTCTGTGGCTGGGGTTCCTATAGTGGCTAGGGTTTTGGTTGCCATTGAAGTTGAGTTGTGACCTTGTTTTAATGTGTTGACTAGTGAGGAGGTGTGTTCCAGCTTTTTACTGCATTTTTGTGTCAACGCAGCAGGTACTTATTCTTCTATTGGTCTGTCCAATGTATGTGGCCAGGCATGATGCACAGGGAACTTCGTATATGCTGGTTTTCCCAGGTCAATTTTATCTTTGGGGTTTTAAGGATGGCTGCTTTTTTGTCTGTTTTGAAAGGCAGTCTTGATGTGATGCTGTGTAGTATCTTACTGATTTGTTCTGAAGTACCTCTATGTAGGGCAGGACAGCTATTCCATAGGTCTCGTTGATCTCTAGGTCCTATTATGTATTAGTGTGTTTGAGGGGCGGATCTTAATTAGGGTTTATTTTGGGGTAGTGCCTTATATTGGGTGAAAAAATCAAGCTAGGACTTACTTTCAGGGTAGGTCATATTTTCAGGGAAACAGGGCATTGTAATTTTTGTTGCAAACATCCACAAATGTGATCTGTGGCGCTTCTCAGTCACGTAGGTCATGGTTCTTTCAAAGGTGCTTTTTTTTTTTCCAAAAAGCAGCTGGACTGGTTTTTTTTCTTTAAGAAAGAAGAAGAAAACATTTTGCTTCTCATCCAAGAAGCTTCAGCAGGGAGATGGAAGGTTAGGTACAAATTACACCCTGATTCAGATAAAATTGCACCCTGAGGACACAGATAAAACCCCCAAGTGGCCTCAACAGCTCTCAGAGAGTGCTAACAACCAGAAGACTGCAAAGACATACAATCCTTCCACCACTGCCCACCATCTTATCAGAACCTATCCTTCCATCTCCCCACCATCCAGACTCAACTGTCAGCACCTCTCTTTCTATCCACCCTGCCATCAGAACTGGCAAAACATCTTGGATAAGAAGCAAAACGTTTTCTTCTTCTTCCTCAAGAAAAAAATCCAGTTGCCTTTTGAAGAAAGAAAAGAACCTTTGATCCATTAATGTTCTTTTTTTTTGATGAAGTAGATTTAATTTTTCACCCTGAAAGAAACAATACAGCTTGCCTTTTGTATATTCTTCAGATTTTCCTGGGACTCAATCAAACATTTTTTTTAAACAAACAAATAAACAAACACAAGCCAACCAACCAGTTCTCCTTTGGAACCTTCTTAAAATCAGGCATCCTTCTGCAGGCATCTGCAAGCATTTCTGTATAGGAATGTGGTTGCGCATGGTCCTTATAAATACGCATTTAAAAGAATTCCTTTGGATCAACGGAATGGGAAGAATCTAATCTCTCAGAAAGCTCCCTACAGTATAGCTTTTGCATGCAACTCTTGCTTGCTCAATATTACTTTCCTCTCTCTGTTCTTAGTTCATGGTCAACTTGCATTGTGAAATTATTCCCTAAAGTTTCTTTCCTTCCTTCTTTCTTTCTTTCTTTCTTTCTTTCTTTCTTTCTTTCTTTCTTTCTTTCTTTCTTTCCTTCNTCTTTCTTTCTTTCCTTCCTTCCTTCCTTCCTTCCTTCCTTCCTTTCTTTCTAAAGGGCCTTCAGCTGATCTTTTATGCTCCATTAAAAATCAGGGATCATAAAGAAACAGGAGACAGCAATGCCTTCTGGTTTACTCAATGTATTTTGTAGGAATCTGTTGGTATTTTTAATATATGACTTGCCTTGCATTCACTTGTTTGTAAAACCCTAGCCAGGAAAGTCATAGGCAGGGCATAAGGTTACAGTCTTATTTCCAGTCACCTATCCAGCAGTCAAAGCTTTACTACTCCTGACTAGGGATGCTGTACTGAATCTCCTTTTCCTCTTTAAGAACAAGACCCTGAACATATTAACACAGTCAGACATGTCTGATGCTAAATTTCAATCTTATATCAGTTAACATAGCAATCCCAATTTACTGTGGCTTATTGAGTGAATCATGATTTAATACAATGCATGAACCCAGCCACTGACAAACTGCATTTAGAAAAGGAAATAAACAATCAGGACATACAGCCAATGAACAGTGGACTTCTCGTGCTTTCCAAGCTTTTAAGAAGTCTGGGAAGTACTTTAACTTGTCATTTCCCTCTGTGCATCACTAAGAATCTCTTCGGATGATAAAAGAAATGTGTGTGTGGAGAGTGTCTTGGGAGGGGAAACAAACCCTTTGGCATGAGAAAGTGGAAAGAGACTACAGTTTCCTCTTTGGATGAATTCCTTCTCACTAGCAGGTTCGCCAAAAGTGAGCGTGGGAGTGAGAGGGATGGCTGCAAGGAAAGAAGGCAAGGAGAGGAAAGAGGAAAGAAGGAAAAGAAAGGAAAGGAGAGGGGAGGGAAGGGAAGGTCTCCATTCTGAATTTTCAAATATCTGGCATGGTGATCCATTCTGGGCTGAATAGTCAATCACACCAGAACTGTGAAAGAAGCATAATAATATTGCATATTCCAAGAGACATTTCTTCTGTTATTCCCTAAATTCAAGCTGTGCTCTTGGGAACCTCTGATTCTTTTGGGGAACTCTGAGGACTTGTAGAAAATGTTCCAGGTGTTGTTGGGGGTGGGGGTGGGGGCAGAAAGAGAGAAAGCTTTTTTTTTTTTTTTGCTTGCCATTAAAATGATCTCCTTTGTTGCAATATCTGAGAAAGCAAGTTATCAGGGTAAGAAAGAGTAGGCGTGAAGTTCAAAAGGTGCTTTTTGTGCTTTTTGTCTACTCCAAATCCTAAGGACCATTGACGTCACAGCAACTGCAGAAATTATAGCTATGAAGACTAAGAAATTAGAAGGTTGCTGCCAAATTAACATGTGTTTTTAGTTGGCTCCATGTATTCAAACCATGGCTTATTGAGTAAGACACAATGTCTAAATTCAATAGCTCATTAAAGTATAAGTAAACAGACCACAAAATAAGTTTTGTTTCCAGCTTTGCCAATGGGCCTGGGGACACCAGAATGGAATGGAGCCCATCAAATGATCATTTGATTGTTGTCACTGGGAAGGGTTGGGCGTTATTGCTTTTTTTATTTTATTTTTATATAATGGTTTTTTATCCTTGTAAGCCACCCAAGGTCACTGAGACTGAGTTGGGTGTATGTATAAATTTTATTAAATAAATAAACAAACAAGTTATATATATATATATATATATATATATATATATATATATATATATATATATATATAATATATATATATATATATATATATATATATATGTTTTCTGAGGTTTTCGCGAGTATTTGTATGTGGATCTTTGGTTATTCGGGTTTTCTCCCGCGTAGAATTGGAAGTATCTAGGCAACGTTTCGATGAAGTCTCATTCATCATCTTCAGGCTTGTTTCTTCAGCTCTGTGCTTCTCAGAGTAATGTGAGCTTGCAGCTGCTTCTTCCTTTTAACTGCTAGTAGGGGTATGATTGATGGGTGGGGTTTTGGCTGTGTTCGATTGGTAGGGGGTGGCTGTGTTCTGATTGGCTGGGGGTGTTCTGCTTAGTGGGGCCCTGGTTGTGCTCAGGTTAGTCTTAGTTGCTGGGGATTTGAGCTGGTGAGCTGTGATCTTGTTGTTTGGCTTCGTGTTCGTGGTCGTGCCACATCTTCATGGTGGGTGTCAGTTTGCTTCTTGTATGGGTCAGAGGGTTTGAAGTGGTAGTGGTGCAGCTGCAGTATGGCTTCTGGTTCGTGGTCGTGTCTCTCTTCTGTGTGGTGTGAGTCTTTTTTCTGCGTGAAGTGTGGTGGTAGCACCTTGTGTGGCACTTGTGGGTGTGGGTCTGGTGTCATTCTTCATATTAGGTACTCGTTTATTGATGAGGGCAGGTTTCCAAATGGTTGGTAGGCGGGAGGTATCATCTCGTTTATTCATGCTATGTGGGCGTTTTTTCTATCTCTATGGCTTCTCTGATTATTCTGTTGTTGAAGTGTTCGGTTTTGGCGATAGTTCTGGTATTTTTAAGTCAATTTTATGTCCTGTGGCTTTGAGGTGTTGGACCAGGGAAGAGGTCAGTTCTTCTTTTTTGATTGAGTTCTTGTGTTCTTCAATGCGTGCACTAATTCTTCTGTTAGTTTGTCCTATGTATGTGGTGGGGCAGGCAGTGCAAGGGATTTCGTATACTCCTTGGTTTTCTAACTCGATTTTGTCTTTAGGGTTTCTTAGGATGGTGGATATTTTTCTGTTGTGCAGAATGCTGTTTTAATGTTGTGTTTTTGGAGGATCTTGCTGATTTTGTCTGTAGTGCCTTTTATATATGGGAGGAGGGCTTTGCCATTCTCTTGTTCTCTGTCTTGGTTTTTGGTTGGGGTTTCTTTTTGGATTAGGTGGGTAATCTTCTTTTTTGGGAATCCATTGGCTGTAAGTACATTAGTGAGAGTGTGTAGCTCGGTTTTTAAGTGTTGTTCATCGGCTAAGCATTTTGTTCTGGAGATGAGTGTCTGGGCCACAGAATTGATCTGTGCTGGTGGTGGTGTGAGAGTGCATGTAGATAGTGGTTTGTATGTGTTTTCTTCTGGTAGATGGTGTGTCCTAGGGAGCCATTGGATTTTTTGTATACTAAGACATCTAGGAAGGAAGTTGATTGTTGGCTTCTGTTTCATGGTGAATTGTATTTTGGGGTGTAGGCTGTTGAGGTTGTGTGGGAAGTTGTTCAGGTTTTTCTTTCCGTGTGGCCAGATTATGAAGTGTCATCTATGTATCTGAGCCAGAGTTTGGGTTTGTGATCATATTTTTCTAGAGCCTGTGTTTCAAAGTGTTCCATGTAGAGGTTGCGATGACAGGTGAGAGGGTGGATCCCATGAGTGCTCCTTCTATTTGTTTGTATTTTGTCCATTTAGGTGAAGTATGTATTGGATAGGCAGTGGTTGGTAAGATCTAGGATGTACTTGGGGGGGTTGTATTTGTTTTGGATGCTGTCAAGGCTTCTTTTATAGGCACTTGGGTGAAGAGGGATATGACATTACAGACCTATGCAGAATCCATCAACTCACAGGTAAGGAACTCATTCCAGTTCATGAGATCATACAAGAACAAAAACTTACAACCCAGCGACCTACTAGTGAGCTCGATGTCATAATCCCTCTTCACCCAAGTGCCTATAAAAGAAGCCTTGACAGCCATCCAAACAAATACAACCCCCCAAGTACATCCTATATATAATATAATATATATATATATAATATATATAATATATATATATATTATATATTATATATATATATATATATATATAATAATATTATCTGTATAAAATACGATGAGCACCAGGCTCAGGGTTGACTCAGCTTTCCATCCTTCTGAGGTGGATAAAATGAGGACTCAGATTGTTGGGGGCAATGCTGACTCTGTAAACTGCTAGAGAGGGCTGTTAAGCACTGTAAAGTGGTATATAAGTCTAAGTGTTCTTGCTACCTCTAAATGATGTAAATTTAATATTTAGATGTGTTCTGACTTTTTTCTAACATAATTTTTATATAGGAAGATTAAAGAAAGATAAGATTAAAACAACTTCCTCTAATTGAGCTGAACATTTGACCTCATTAATGGAAAACATTTGCTATTGCCTTTTGCGGACATCTTTTTTAACTTTCCAATGAAGCACAATAAAAGTTTCTTCAAGAAAGTGGCATGAGGATTGAGAATGCAAGTAGACTTCACTATCTACTTCCTTTGAAGAATGATGGATTAATTTGATGGATATGCATAAAATAATATTGTGAAATATGCCATGGATTAAAAAATATATACCAAATACACTATCTCTTATTCTGAGAGAAACTGAAAATTACTGTCAACATTTTTCATGCTGCTCACCTTTCTGCTTACTTCTAGCTTTGTCACATGGCATGTATTCCACCACTACCATTTGTTTAAAAATGGGATGGTTGACTTTTGCAGTGGAGTCTTATCCCAAAGGGCAGCACAGTGGCTCAGTGATTAAGACACTGGGCTTGTCAGCTGGAAAATTGACAGCCCAGATTTGAGACCTGAGCACCATGTGACAGGGTGAGCTCCCATCTTCACCTCAGCTCGTGCCAATCTAGCAGTTCAAAAGTATGCAAATGCCAATAGATAAATAGGTACCATTTCAATCGGAAGGTTACAGTGCTTCGTGATGTCATTCTGTCCACATGACTACAGAAATGTCTTCAGACAGCACTGGCTCAACAGCCTAGAAATAAAGATGAATATCACCCCTTATAGTCAGCAATGACTAGTGAAGTAAAATCTACAGGGACTCCTTTACCTTTTTTACCTCATCCCCAAAGCACCCATTAACTTAGATAATATCTACAGCCCTTTTTCTTTCCCCTGCCATGTATTGAGTTTGGAGATATTACAATGCTCAAATCATATTTGGGTATGTTCTCCAGCAAAATATGCACATCCTAAGATAAAGAATTCAGTCTAAATGAAGTCATATTTACCAAGCATGCATTAAAATGTGATTTAAGGCTATTGGGTTAAAATTATAACAGCTTTATTTTAAAGTCAATCTTCATCATATAGAAACATATTTACGGAAAGGTTGATTTAAAAAAGAGGTGAAATTTATAGTCATGCCCACATACATGGTATCTATATTTTATTAAAATTTCTCCCCTTATTTAATCAACACAGGTTAAAAAAACAATTGACTTACTTAAGATAATTGAGGCTTAAATAATATTCACAGAGTATTCATCAGCAACAGAATTGCAATGAAGTGTGTAAACTATCAGCATTGCAAACATTTAGAAGGAACCTAAACTTTGTTGGTGGTCTTTGGACAATAGTGAGCTGTCCTTCATCTGCAAAGCATCACTAGGAACTGTAATAATCGAATGTTGAACATGGATATGGGAAACTTCACACCTAAANCACTAGGAACTGTAATAATCAAATGTTGAACATGGATATGGGAAACTTCACACCTAAAAATGAAAGTTTACCATCCAGAATTTATTCTGGAAAAACATCAGGACATTATACAGTATATTTCTTCACTATAGCTACTCCTTCCCTATATCCTCCCAATTCCTGTTCTTGTTAGGGGATGAACTAGCCTGCACTGTTGAAATTCTCTGCATCCATCAAGAGTTTGAAAAGGGTTGTTGTATACATATTTCTGCTATGCTCCTGCCCATTGGAACATCATAAACAGCCTCCCCCAATCCAGAGGGGAGATCCACACCTGCTTTCCTGGCCTTCCATAAGGTCCTGAAGATCTGGCCTCTNTTTGAAAAGGGTTGTTGTATACATATTTCTGCTATGCTCCTGCCCATTGGAACATCATAAACAGCCTCCCCCCAATCCAGAGGGGAGATCCACACCTGCTTTCCTGGCCTTCCATAAGGTCCTGAAGATCTGGCCTCTGCCAGTTGGCATGGGGCCCTCTGGATTTAGCTATCATATCTGATTAAGAGAAGACCCCATTTCTCCCCATGTACTCCCTTTCCCCCACCTTTCAGCTGTAAATTGTCATTATTGTTATTTATTGTTTTATCATTTTAATGTTTACAGGTTTTTTAATGTTTGTAAATTGCCCAGAGTCACCTCGAGATGAGATGGGAAGTTCACAAATCTAATGAATATATAAACAAACAGACATGTCCTTGCTATGCTTATACTTGCTTCCCATTGCTTGCAGTTTTCAGCTTCAAGATACTTGAGTAGCCTTCTTAAAATATCCTATAGTAACAAATTTCTGTAAAGACTTTGGACAGCTGTCACTTGGGTTGGCTTTGATCTGACATGCCAGCTCTTGTAATTTTCTTTTTAGAGATCTATCTTATCACCCAGAAGAGAGGGGAGAGGGGAGGAGGAACGGAAGGGAAAGGAAAGAAAATATGGAGAAAAAAACCTGCCCTTAATATTAGCAATTGATTGCCCTGGTGAGAAAAAGCTCGTACTCTGGTGAGTGGATTTTCATTCGGGCACTGTTGATTAGCTTGGCTGAAAGAGAGACAGCTCATTCTCTCTGAGACACAAATGTAAATGTCAGCAAACATACAATTACTTATCTGGGAGCATTTCATAAACGAATTGAACAAATTAGCATTGGGCTCCGTGGATATATGATTTGCATGTACATGTACAGCCAAAGTTATCAAGCCAGCCAATTAAATAGGCAGTTAGTTTCCCAATATTACTTAAGAGTTTATGTGCAAAAAGGATAAATCAAGTTTATCTTGTCCACACCGGCACTTGCACACGTCTGGATGGAAGAACAAGCCAGGACTTGCTTCCTTTGTGGAAATCACTGGCTAAAATAGTCTGTCTGTTGAGACTAGCTAGCAAATTTTCCCAGTCTATACACAGAGACCCCCTTTCAGCACACTATTATCTGAGACTCTTGCCTACAAGGAGCTTTCATAGGAGAAAGCTTCCTTTTCAAATGGAACTTAAAAATCCAACTGCAACACTGGGAACATTTTCTGCAAATTACATAGGAAATGTCAGATACATTTTCTCTTGAGTTGCATAATTAGAAATACCTGGAGCAGAGGGTCGGAAGGCAGAGAGAAAGGGCAGAGGTAAAAGATTGGATTCCACCAAAGGCACATTTAGACAAATATATTTCATAAAGTTACTGTCTAGTTCTGATTTTGCTTTAAAGGGTATCCACAAAAGTTTGCATGCTTTCGAAAGACAGGTATGCTGTGATTAAATTTCTGCTAGCTTAGTGATGCTGCCTATGTAATTCAAGGTGGCAATATTTTCCCCACTGTTGACCTATTGATTCATGGACCAAAAGGACTTCTCAGTCTTTCTACTTTTTTTTTTTTTAACCTGACAACTTTAGGTTGGCTAATAACATCTTAGGTATCCTTTCCTTGGGTGCCTTGGTTACAAATCAGCTGTTTGTGGTATCTTATTAAATTGCTTTCCATCCAAATGGAATATACATTGGAGTCCTCTAAGAAAGAATAAGCACAACTAGAGTTTTCTGATGGGCTTGTTCTGGTCTGAGTGTGAACACATCACTTTTGGGCTACATAGCAGCCTAAGACCAAATCATGGACAGATGGTTTGCAGCCGTGGCACTTGAAGGTGGGGGGTGGAAAGGAGGAACCCATGGCTGTGTTTGTAGCAAAACCATAATTGGCTGCAGCCCTGTTGTCCAAGTTTAATTGTCTTAAGTTCTCACGCTCAGAAACCTAGAATTTAATCATAACCTGTTTGTTGACAGAATCAAGCATGATTTGGGCTGCCCTTTCAGAAGATTCCAGGGTTAGGGTGCAATAAAAAAATTATTGCAGCAATTTAAAAATAGGCATGAAACTAAATTCAGTGTGCATATAAATGGTCCCTCATGATCAATTCATTTTGCACATCTTCTGCAAGTTTTCTTCTGCAAGCAATTTTCTTCTGCTTCCCATCTGCTGTGCTGTATCATCTCTGTTTACCAAATATTATTTTTCTTTAATCTTAGCCTAGAATCATATATAGCCTGTTGCAATAGTTTAGTCTTATTTTTTTTAAAAAAAAATCCTATTGACAGCAGTGCAGGATCTACAGTGGGTATTTTTGTTTGAGCAAAAGAGGGAGATTTTTTTTCAAGGAGGAGACTAGAATTAATTTGTCCTTCTACATGCTGGATGGCCCTAATTTGGATTAAAAAACGGAATGCTATTAATTTAATGGAACATGTTATTTGCACTAAATCTGAAATTGAAAACAAGCTTCCTAGACGGTAATCCCCAAAGTAGTACCTTATAAAACATACTGTATATATAAATCTGTGTAGCAATGTTTCTCATCTTTGGCAAGTTGAAGTAGTGTGGACTTTAACTCCCAGAATTCCCTAGCCAGGCTTGCCATGCTGAATTCTGGGAGTTGAAGTCCACACCTCTTCATTTTGGCAAAGATGAGAAACATTGCTATACAGGATTGCGCTTCACGCTTCATTGAAATCGGCAGCATTTCAAGGGAAATCCTACACTTCAGCCCATTTGTTTCCGATACATCATCATGCTGATATTTAACCAAAATGTAATAGCAGCTCTTTCGTAGGAGCAAGTTCATGAATTTAGTGTATTTTGTAACATATCCATGATGTGGTCTTAATTCCATCCAGCAATATTTGGCATTCTAATTACAGAAGAAGGTCACCAGTTTTACCATTTGCATTTTGTAGCATCAGCACAGCTGGAAATGCAGGATTCATGGTTTGAGAGTGATTGGTTATTTGTTTTAGATAAAGCTTTGCCTGTCAAATTCCTTGTGTGTCCAATCACACTTGGCCAATAAAGAATTCTATTCTATTCTATTCTATTCTATTCTATTCTATTCTATTCCATTCCATTCTATTCTAAAATCATAGCTGCTTGGGGGGGGTTGCAGTTTGGTCTCCACTACCATCTACTAAGTTCATAATTCCATTTGCTTCTGCATTTTTTCTGTTGTCTCTGCTTCAAAAAATATTTTACTTGCACAGTTCGACAGCTGCACAGAATGCAGATTTTTTTAAAAAAAGGGGGGCGAATACAAGTAGTCCTTGATTTACAAATGTTCATTTAGTGACCTTTCAAAGTTACAACAGCATTAAAAAAGTTATTTATGACCGTTTTTCACACTTACAACTGTTGCAGCCTCCTGTGGTCACGTGATCAAAATTCAGACTCTTGACAACTGGCATGTATTTATGATGGTTGCAGTGTCTCAGGGTCATGTGATCACCTTTGGTGACCTTCTGACAAGCAAAGTCGATGGTGAAGCCAGATTCGCTTAACAACCATGGGATTCACTTAAAATTTGCAGTGATTCACTTAACAATAGGGGCAAAAAAAAGATTGTAAAATTGGGCGCAGCTCACTTAACCTCTATGTTGCTTAGCCATGGAAATTTTGAGCTCAGTTGTTGTCCTAAGTCGAGGACTACCTGTACATATAGCAGTGCAGTTGTATAAATGTACAATTCAAATAACAACAACAATTCCTATCTTCTTCTGCAAACTGGAGGCAAAGTAAGAGGGGATTTTTTTTTTTCAAAACAGATTCTACAGCTTTAAAACCACTCCCACCTGGCTACATAGTTATGACTACATGGAACTTGTGTAACTTGGTAGTATAGAGAAATGATAATAATTGGAAAAGCCATAATAAAAGAATTTAAACAAAACAAAATAGAGAAAGAACTTGCACCAGGAGAATAGAATGGAGAGTGTGCCATCTACCCCCTGGATAGAGCAGACCTCACATTGTTAAAATAAAATGGAAGATGGGCAAATTGTACGATTGTTTCTTTTTTTAAATTGAACTGTGCCTTTTATCAATAGGTTGGACTTGATTACTACGTGCAAATATTTCTAAAATTTTCACTTATTTTAAAATACAATTACTGTCACACAGTCTTTAAAACATGATAATTTTGTAACTTTGTCTTCTTTCCTGGTTTTATATTTTCTGATTGTTTATGTTCCATCAAATCATTGTTGACTTTTAGTGACCACACAGATAGTTTTTCTACATGACAATCTCTCCCTTAACCTAATCTTTAAGTTCTTCCAAAGATGACATCATTGCAACTCATTCCTGGAAGTCATTCTTTTCTTTTTTCTCTTTTTTCTTTTACCTTTCCCCATATTAAACCCTTCATATAATGTGTCCCAATTAAAATCATTTAGCCTGGTAATTTGTACCTCATATGAAAACACTGGACTGATTTGTTCAAGGATTTATTTAAACAGTACAATTAAAGATGAACAGTGGTAGATGCAGGCATTTTGTATTGACTCAATACCAAGCTTACAGTAACATGGTTATAATCAAAATAAAATCGAGAAACTTGTGGGAGCATTAATTAAATTAATAAAACAAATAACATTTGCTAAGCATTAACATAATTAATTTTGTTTTATTCCAATTTTAACCATGTTATTGTAAGTTTAATACTGATGAGTCAGTATGAAATGCCTGTATCTACCACTGCTCATCTTTTAATTGTACTGTTTAAATTAATAAAGGAGACTAATTGTTTTAAATTATTCATTTGTTTGTTTTCATGGTTGTCCGGGTCCAAGGAATTTTCTCAAAAATTTGACAGAATTTCAAAAGCATATCAATACCCTTTCTATCCCGCTTCTTCAGTGCTCAAGGAAGGGAGGAAGTTATGTTGCATTATAAAAATCAAAATTATTTACTGCTGAATATGTTTTCATAGGGAAGAACATATGTATTCATTTTTATAATAGATCAAGCATTCTGCACGTTGGACAGTCAGTTCTAATCAATGTGATCAGTTTGAGTTGCTTGGTATAATGCTTTTTTACCGATTAAGAGTTTGATAGTTGTTGCTTTGCTGTTCTTTTTTTGTTATGTCCCGCACAGGATAATTTATCAAATCAGGGCTAGAGATCTGTAATGCTGTAAAACAGGGGTCTCCAACCTTGGCAACTTTAAGCTTGGTGGACTTCAACTCCCAGAAATCCCCAGCCATCACAGGCTTAAAGTTGCCAAGGTGGAGACTCCCGTTCTAAAATGTTTTGTACAGAGAAGCCAATCCCACTGAATGCAGTCAGGATTAATTGAAGATCTGTAGGACGGCAGGAAATGATTGCAGCTTAGTTCCTGTAACTGTCCATAAAAACGAGCAAGCAATAATTCTGAAGGTTTCCAAAGGAGAAGCCAGACAAGCTCCACTACCTGCTCCTTGTTTCAGGGCATCTTAATCAGCATTAAAACTTATAAGGAACCCTTTCTGGAAATAAAGTTTCTGTAATGAAGTGTTGCTCAACCTCAGCAATTTTAAAATGTGTGGCCTTCAATGCTCAGAGTTCTCCATCCAGCCTTAAGGGGGTGGAGATGCGTTGGTCTCAGAGATGGAGAACCCCTGCTGTGGTAAGTCAAAAGAGGACACCTGTCATGCTCCTGTCGGAGTCTGAATTCAAGGAGGAAGACGAATAGCTGACAGGGAGTGGGAGTGTGGCTCCGTTGCCTGTGGAAGAAACTGGGGAAAGACAAAGTCCTTCTGGGCAGAGCAGGGGAGAGGTAGAGCAAGGGAGAGGGAATTCAGAAGAAGACCCAGGCCCACCCCCTCTTCATCTGAGGGCACACAGGGAGGAACGGAGAAAGGAGCAGTGAGTTGCATGGCTTTTGGGAAAGGAAGGGGCACTGATTCCCTTCATTAGTTGCAGCTGGGAACCCAGTGTACAAAAGAGAAAGCTGTGCACAGCAAGTTCTTGGGAGCAAAAGTGAATTTATCTTGTATCGTCATGGTTTATCTTTGTTCCTGGTGTTTTCCCAACTATGTGAGTTTTGCTATGCTTTCAAGTTTGAAATTCCTTCTCCTGACCGGTCAAGTTAAGCCCCTGTCACACTGCACCAACGGATACAAAGAGGATCCGGAGGAGTAAAACGGACAAAAAAGCTTGCCATCCGTTGGTTAACGCGATGTACTCACTGCCTCCATTTTGCTTCCTCTCTATCCGTCCAGCATCCGTTTATTGACATTTCATCCATTCAGAAAGTTTTGAGCTGCTCAAAACTTTTGCGCAGAAAATGTATCCAATTCGTCTGTTCTGCATCCGCTACGCATCCACTAGGCATCCGTTCTGCATCCGTTACACATCCGGTATATCTAGTAGGACATCCATTCCGCATCCGCCGCAACTTGCATCCGCTCGGACCGCAGGGAGGAAGTGGAACGGATGCAGAATAGATGCAGAACAGATGCCTAGCAGAAACAAAGCGTTTAAAATGGGAAAAACGTCCGCAGAGGGGACCTATCTCGGGATATTGAGGATGCCTAGAGGATGCCTAGAGGATGCAAAGGGACACCTTATACTGCCTATAAAAAGGGGAGCATAACACATCTGGATCTCACTTTCAGACCAGCCAGCCCTGCTGCAGACCTCTGCAGCCTTAATCTGCCTCTTCCTCTTCCACAGCATCCAGTCATGTCAACTGTGGATCGTAACACAGTCCTTTTGGGCAGCCACCATCCTTTCTGCAACAGTGCGAAGCCATCTACAGGCTCTGTGAACTCTACTAATGGGAAGAAAAAGGGGCGCCAAGAAGCGTCTGGGTACGAAGATGGTTCGCCAGAAGAGCAGCGAACGGACTGTACAACAAGCTGATGGTGGAGCACAGGAACGAAGACACTTGGGCATTCCAGAACTTCATGAGGATTGCCTCCAGCCATGTTTGACGAAGTTGTGGAGCGCTGACACCCAGGTTACCAAAGCAAATACCAACTTCCAGCCAGCCTGGAACCTGGGCTCAAGGTGGCACTCACTCTGCGCCACCTGGCCTCAGGGACCACCTACAAAAGCATGCAGTACGGCTGGAGGGTGCCACCCAACACCATCAGCATTGTGGTCAGAGAAGTGGTGCAGCCATCATTGAAAGAATACCTGGAGGAGCTCCTCCAGTGCCCCTCCACTGAAGAAGGATGGAAGAAGTTGCAGAGCAGTGGTATCAGAATGGAACTTCCCCCACACCGTTGGAGCCATAGATGGCAAGCACGTGGCCTGCAAAGCTCCCACCAGTCGGGGTCCACTTATTTCAATTACAAGGGCTTCTTCAGCATCATCCTCTTTCGCCATGGTCGATGCTGATACAAGTTCATGTATATCGATGCTTCAGGCAACGGCTCATCTTCAGATGCCTAGGTATACAACGCCAATCACCTCAAGGAGGAGCTGGAACGCAACTCATCGTGGGCTTCCCAGATCCAGAAACCCCTGCCCAACGACACACAAGATGTTGCCCTACTTCATCGTGGGGATGACGCCTTCTCCCTCACAACATACCCTCATGAAGCCCTACACTTCCAGACTCCTCACCCGTGAAGAGAGGATCTTCAACTACAGGCTTGTCCAGGGCAAGGCCGGGTGGTGGGAGACGCCTTTGGAATCCTGGCCAATCAGGTTCCAGGTACTTCTCACCACCATGCAGCAAGCCCAGAGACCATGAGGAGGATCGTGGAAGCTTGCTGCATCCTGCACAATCTCATGCGCACCCGCTACCCCAGTCTTGCAGAACAGGCTCATCGGACCTCACAACAAGGCAATGGGGACATGGAGCCTGGGAATGGAGGCAAGGGTGAAACCTGATAGACACTGAGGATGCAAGGCCCCAACAGAGCCTAACGTGAAGGAAGAAGCAGCGCAACCTCCTGAAACACTGGTGCAACTCCCCAGCTGGAGCAGTGGAGTGGCAAGACAGGATGATAGATGCTTAATGGATGCTTCCTCAGCCTGTCTCATCACACTGATGAGATTGGGCCATGTATGTTGGGTGGCCTACAATGAACAGGGCATTTAATAAAAAGAGTTGTGTTTATGTTCAAATGTGTGGATCAACTGCTACATTGATTAGATAATAAAGGCCGTAGGTGTGGCACCTGGGAGGGTGGACCATCCAGTCCCACTATGCTTGCACTGGAGGTTTATCTATCCACAGCTATTACCCATCCCAAAGGTATCCTGCCCATTCCCACTGCTATCTTAATCCATCCCACAAGCATGCAAAGGCTTAAACCATTTCTAAAAGTTTCCACCAAGAGTTTATTAAAAAAAAGAAATGAAGGCAAGTGTATGAATCAAAATAGACTTTTTTAACAAAGAAGCTATACAACAAAAATGAGTCTCTGGCACTCCTCTTGGTCGCTCAGTCTCAGGGGTGAAGGGTCCAGGTGCTGTGGAGGTGGCTGGTGCTGGGTGCTTGTCATCAGCTCCTCCAAAAGCAGAAGCAGCAGAAGCCCCCAGCCCCAGAAGAGTGAGCCCGTGCTGCAGAGCCCCAGCAGAACCGAGTGAGGGCCAGGGGGCGGGATGGTAGCCTGTCCCTCTTGCAAGGGCTGGCGCAGATGGCTGAGGCTTGCTGTGCTTCCGGCATGTTGTGGGGTTGCTGGCTGGCAGGGAGGCTGGCAGGAACCAAGGCTGGCAGGCAGGCTGGCAGGGAGGCAGGCACCAAGGCTGGCAGGAAGGCTGGCAGGCAGGCAGGCACCAAGGCTGGCAGGAAGGCAGAACCAAGGCTGGCAGGAAGGCTGGCGGCAGGCTGGCACCAAGGCTGGCAGGAAGGCTTGCAGGAGGCAGGCACCAAGGCTGGCAGGAAGGCATGAACCAAGGCTGGCAGGCAGGCATGAACCAAGGCTGGCAGGAAGACTGGCTGGCAGCAAGGGCTGGCAGGCCAGGCAGACAGCAAGGCTGGCAGGGAGGCTGGCAGCAAGGCTTGCAGGCAGACATGCAGGCAGGACAGGCAAGGCAGTCGATGTGTCTGGAAGCAGGTTTTCCTCTGAATGGCGACCTGCTTCCGAGCTGCTTCCGTTATATCCACGGGGCTGACGCAATGCATCCTCCCCGCATGCGCAATTAACGCTCGGCATCGCTAGGCTTCCGCTGTGCATCCGCTTCATCCACTGTGCATTCGCTCTGCATCCGCTGTATCTTTCCACATCCGCTTTGCTGAGGTCCCCCGGAAGCCTAGCGAATGTGCCATCGCTCCCATCTGCTTTCATCTGCTAGGCTTCCATTCCACAGTCCGCTTTCAATCTGCCCTGTGTCCTCCCCGCGTCCGTGTTATCCACTTCGGTATGCAAATTTTTGCCACCTTCTGAGAGCGGATAACAACGGATGGAACATTTTTCTCATCCATTGTGTCCGTTTTGCATCCGTTGGGCAGTGTGACAGGGCCTTTAATTACTTCAGCTTGGTTTGTTTGGATTTTTAATTACAGTTTGTATTTACCTTGTTTTGGACTGAATTTTCTACAATTAAAGGCTGTTACTGGGAGAGTTTTTCTCCAGCCAAAGGTAACCTGGACATTGGGGGCAGATAGTTGGAGATAATAAAGGGACCCTTATTGCTTATTTGACTGTGTTGCCTTTGTGCCATGCCCTGGGTCATGACAACACCCCTCTGACTTTAAATTGACATATATCACCTTTCGTTCCCTCTGAGATCTTAAGGCATGGGAGAGAAGTTCCTCTTATGTTACCTTCACAACATGAAAGCAAATGACTGGTGAAAGATCACACAGGGAATTCCATGATCCAATGGGAACCTACCTTGGTTTCACTCAGGGGTGGGCTTCTGGGGGTTTGCGGAGGTTTGGGAGAACCCCTAGCTAAGATTCTGCACAGTTCGGCGAACCCCCAAATCCCACTCCTGGATGGCCTTGCCCACCTCACCCTGCCCCTCCCAGGAGTCCCCATATGGCCTGTTTTGGATGTAGATAAGTGCAGAGTGCACACGGAAGCTTGGGGAGGGAGAAAAACGGGGCTCCTGGAAGTTCTAGAAGGCCAGAAATGGTCCTGTTTCCAGCTTTCAGAGAGTCTCCAAAGCCCGGGTTGGCCATTTTTGTCCTCCCAGAGGCTTGTGGAAAGTCTCCAGAGCCTGGGGAAGGCAAAAAATGTTCCCCCTTGTACCATGAGGAACAGTCCCTTCCTGTTCCTCATGGTACAGGAAGCTGACTAGACCATGCCCACCATGGCCATGCCCACCCTCAACCAGGCAGAGAACCCATTGCTAACAGTTTTGAAGCCCACCCCTGGTTTCACTCCAATACCTTAACCACTATTTGAGGGACATAAAATAGTCCCTGCCTTTTTCTGATAATTTTTTTGTATTATTCTGTACAGGAAACTTGTTGGCTGGAAAGCCAGCAGCCCAGGTTTGAGACCCGAGGGCTATGTGATGGGCTGAGCTCTGTACTCACCTCCAAGTCCTGTCAAACTAGTAGTTCAAAAGCATGCATATGCAAGTAGATACATAGGTATCTACTTACTGGGAAGTGTACCTGTGTGTTGTGTGATGTCAAACTGCCAGATGACCACAGAGATGTCTTCAGACCGTGCTGGCTTAATGACCTTGAAACAGAGATTATCATTCCTGCCCCCCATAATCAGCAACGACTCGTGGAATAAAATCCACAGGGACTCCTTTATAATTAGGCACAGTGTGTTTATTCATTGAATTAAACAATGTCACAAATGGGACCTAGGATTGTCTTTTCTGTCATAGCAGCTGCCCTCTGGATCAGCATCTCCTGGAGATAGTCACATGTTCTGCCAATCTGAGAATATATGGAATAATAATCAGGAATTCATAACAACAAGTGAACCCCTGGGAGCTTTCATACATATTGAATGCATGGTATCAACTCCATAAGTGTTAATAGATGCCATTGCAGAGACCAGGAATTTAGTCATCAGCCCTTTCTTTCATATGTTATCTTTTTTCTTTCTTTAAAAGTATGAATTTTAAATCTCTTCCTACTTATGTATATGTTCCAACATATTATTTAGGTGTGCTTCATCTTCCTTCATCTAATGGAATTTAGTTGTGTTTTTGAAAAATCAATAGCAGCTCTCTAATAGAGACTGTGGTGTTTGGGGAGAGGGGCTTCCCCATGCTTCATCCCCACCCATGCCCCAGTGAAAATAAAGATTCATAACTTCCTTTGATATTTTTGGCATTTTTAAGGGCAAGTGGCTCCATTTCCAGAAAAGAAGATTCAAAATACTAAAGCAGTTTCTCTTGGCTTGACATCTCCAGATGGGATGGGACAACCAAACCTAGAATGCTCAGCCTGCAAGGAATTCTGGGAGTGTAATCTAGACAGATCTGCAGGGTGCCCAATTGGAGAAAGCTGTATTAAAAGCAGGCGATAACAACTCGGTTCCCATACCGTTAGCTTAGGAAAGTCCCTGCTTTGAGATGCCTAGCTGCTTTTCCACATTCCTGGATCTGCCTGTATCTGTAATTGCTTTCTTTTTGTTAAAAAAAATATTTGGGGGAATGGATGGAAAACGGAGATAGCGTCAGGCTGCCTGCCGTGGCCTGTTCTCCACCTGTTGTTATTTTGGTCTGGCCCAATCAACCTGCTAGCCAGGCTGGAGCCAGTAACCATCTGGAAAAACTGCACTGTTTATAAAACTGACATGGAGCGGTACCCCTGGGCTTTGACCTCCCACACGAATCTGGAAATGATTAAAATGGCCCTGGCTGTCTTCGCTGTCGAGAGCTTCATGCTGAGAACAGCCCACCATGGGCATTTGGAGATCTCATTAGTAAAAAGCTGGAAATGTAACCAGTTCCCTCTCTGGTGTGCCTTCCCGCCACCCTGCCCGCCACCGTCTCTCCTCCCAAGTCCCAAGGCAGGATGCCAGCTTCAAACAAAGTGCTACACAAGAAGACGAATCCAAGTGGAAAGCAACTCAGTGGGGAATCAAACCAAGCTGTTCTGTGAAAGGAACTTGTAGATTCGGTGGTTGATGGACATAGGAACTTCCTTCAAGTTAAATAAAATTGCTGCTGGTTCTAAAATACCCTTTTAAGAAGTCAGTTCTGTGCATAGAGGAATTCTGAGAGATGTGGAAGCCCATGTTCCCAGACACATGGAACAGGTCATGTAGAGCAGAGGTCTCCAAACTTGGTGACTTTAAGTCTTGTGGACTTCAACTGTCCACAGGTCTTAAAGTTGCCAAGTTTGGGGACCCCTGATGTAGGGTATTGGATTGGTCTTAGTGGAACTGAGATCACTTAAATCACTCTCCTTCATCCTATACCCAATAACAACACAGATTAGGTGGAGCACAGTGAGCCCCAAATCTCCTGCTCATCTTTATGATTATTTAAATCAAGGGACTGGATTCACACATAATGGTTTCTTTAATGAAATGTTTGCTGAATTAATTGCTGTTGGCAGGGTTCCACAGCATTCCAAGCTATCAACAATGGTTACAGACTATTGACTACCTTATATAAGGACTGGGTCCCTTTTTTAGATTCAACTAAATCACATTTTGGCTTGGCACAATATGGGAATCAAGCGGTAGCTTCTTTCCTTGACCTTTAAGGATGAGAATTAGAGGGACTTTGATACTGCTGTTTGAATGACTTTCATTCTTTTTTTTTTTCCCCTTCATGCCCCAAACTCTCCAGGTCCTGGATGATCTCACTAAAAGCTCTTGCCTCTCCTGCAGCACTTTGTCCATTCACAAATGCAAGCCATATTGGATTGCCCTGACCCTCGGCCAATTCAGGGTGAACATTTGGCCAATTTCCAAGTCTGTTCAGCCTTCCAGGCAGCATTTTAATTAAGGAGGTGTAGCTAATGAATTATCTGTGACTGGAAGCTGCCTGAGGAAATCATGCAATCAACCTGCTTCGAGTTTACAAATTGTTGGAGGAAAGATCTGCCAGAAAGGGGATCCTGAAGGTTTAACAGAAGTTACCCTGAAGTTGCATGTGCTTTTATAGGGATTGAATGTTTAAGCTGATGGTGAAATCAGGCAAAGGCATTTTTCTGCCCATAGTGGACAAGATGGCATTCTGTCTCCTTGTTATTTTATTTTATTTTATTTTATTTCATATTTATTTGTTTATTATTTGTTTGTTTATTTGTTAATTTATTTATGGAAATGTATTTACCCACCTATTCACACATGGTGACTGAAAGTGGTTTACAGGAATATAAAAACCTCAAATATAAAACCACAAAACTAATAAAAGAGAATAGTCACATAATAAATAAAATAATATAATAAAATCACGCACCCCTGCCCTGGGGACAGCAGATCACATGAGCCATTTAATTCTGCTTTGGGATCCCCAGGCCTGCTGGCAGAACCAGGTCTTCAGTGCCTTCCGGAAGAGTGTTAGAGTGGGGGCCCATTCTAATCTCTGGGGGGAATGATGTTCCAGAGAGACAGAACCACCACAGGGAAGGCCCTTCTTCTGGAGATTCATCAGGTGTATCTCCCTCGGGGATGGGACCCGCAACATTCCTTGCCTCTGATAGGCCAGGTAGATATGACCAGCAAGAGACGGTCCTTCAGATAACCTGGTTCCAAGCCATGAAGGGCTTTAAAGGTGACAACCAGCACATTGAATTGCACCTGGAAGCAAATAGGCAACCAATGCAGCTTCTGCAGGAGAGAAGATACATGTGCACACAACCATGTGGGCCGCTGCAGTTTGCACCAACTGGAGCTTTCATATGCTCTTCAAGGGCAGCCCCATGTAGAGCACATTGCAGTAGCCAAGATGGGAAGTGACTAGAACATGAGTGGCTGTGAGTAGGGGACAGGAGTGGCAGCTTAATGTTCAATCTTACTTCAGTGCAGTTGCTGTGGAACAGCGTCTCCCTCTCATTGCACAGCCCACAACAAATAGACTAGGGTCCTCAACTTAAAGCCATTGGTTTAGCAACACTGACATTGAAAAAAGTGACTTATAACCAGTTCTCAAGACTATTGCAGTATCTTATGGTCACATGACCCACATTTGGGTATGTATTCATGATGGTTGCAGTGTTCCAGTGTCATGTGATCATGATTTGCGACCTTCCCATCCAGTGTCTATCAAGCAAAGTCAAAGGAGGAAGCTGGATTCACTTAACGATGATGTGATTCACTTAATACCTGCAGCGATTTGCTTAACAACTATGGCAAAAGTTGTAAAAGTGGGGCGGACTCGCAATAACCACCTTACTTAACAATGGAAAGTCATAAGTCTTTAATTATGGTCGTAAGTCAGGGACTATCTGTATTTTAATTAAATCAGGAACTATTAACTCTAATTCTACCTACAGCAAAATGTGTTAAAAGAAGCGAGATAGCACCTCATGGTGCCAATAGCGAAACATGACTTTAATGCATGATCATTAAAAATTCTACCCATGCAAAACAAAAACCAGAATAGGTTAGCCAGAGGACCAGAATGCAATCATAATCTGAATTTGTTATTATTGCTGTGGTTGCTGCCATTTGTTCATGGGCAAGATTAAGATATGGTAGTTTTTAGTTACAGGTTGAGTGGTACAGTCCCTTCACTTATTAGTTCAGCTGCCATATATAAACCCAATGTTTGCTTGGAAGAGGAAAGAAAACAGCCATGCCTTAACTCACTAAGCAAGGGTTTACAACCCAGGGATCTAGGAAAGAATTGGCAGAAATGGATTGAGGTGTTTGGATCCAATCACTAGGATCCCCTTGCAGACATCTGTTTACCATTGCAAGACCCTAAATTCAGAATTGGCAGATTGTATGCCTCTGAGGGAGCTGCCAAGTGATTTACAGACAGTCTTTTGGCTGAGATTCCTTTGCTTCAAGGGACTCGCACCCCACAAGGATCAGGCAGATGAAGTACCTGTATAGAATAGAATAGAATAGAATAGAATAGAATAGAATAGAATAGAATTCTTTCTTAGCCAAGTGTGATTTGACACATAAGGAATTTGTTTTGGTGTAAATACTCTCAGTATACATAAAAGAAAAGGTACATTCATCAAGAGTTGAGAATCATAAGGTACGGCACTTAATGATAGTCATAGGGTACAGTCATACTAAGAAACAGTCAGTATAAATCGTAAGGATACAAGCGACAAAGTTACAGTCATACAGTCACAAGCGGGAGAGGATGGGTATGGGTATATAGTATGTTAAGTCCCACAGAATGATAGGATGTACCTTGGAGTCAAAAAGAGAAATATTGAGGCTTGCTACAAAGCTGAGATTGTACTTTAAAAATAAAGAGTAAGCACAATACAATAATAATCCAATAATTAAAAGCACAACATACCAGGAGAAAACAATAGCAAATCAATGGCTGTTTGAGTGCGCTGATGCCTGCACAAAGAAAAAATACCTTTATAGTAGTAATTAGAAAAATGTAATGTTTGATTCCTCAATTTTCATTGTTACAGTTACATTCAAGTGATGCTGGTTTCATCATGAAACTCTCCCCATTTTCTGTTTGACTGTCCTTGATTTCAAGGGGAAATCCATCTGTTCTTCTTTTGCCTGAAGTGTTTATAACTTCCATCCGATTGCCAAAATGTTTTCAGGTCATCTTCCTATCTGTTCAATCAGGGATCAGGTCAGAGATGGTATTCAGCAGGTTCTGACCAGTTCTGGAGAACCGGTAGTGGAAATTTTGAGTAGTTCAGAGAACCGGCAAATACCACCTCTGACTGGAGATTTTGCAGTATCTTTCCCTTGCCACGCCCACCAAGCCATGCCCATAGAACCAGTAGTAAAAAAAAATTAATCCCATCACTAGTTCAGGCTGAATGAAAGTCAGTCAAAGAAAGAAGGGAAACTTGAGGTTTTGAAAGTGATTATATACAGGCACATTTGACAAAAAAAAATCTATCGTACTTCCAATGTGATCCGACTGTTCACCTTCCCCCTTCACCACCAAAGTCTTAATCCAATTGGTGTCAAGCCGGACAGCTTTCCCGTAACCCTTTAATTGTGCAGATAGGCCAAGATTGAAGCAAACTCTCTTCCTTAATAAGCTTTTTTAAAAAATATGGTAAGGGCTCACCTTCTGAATTAATTTGATATGTTGGAAAGATTCTAGATACTCCCCCCTTTTAAACACAGATATTGTAAACCAGGGGTGACAAACTCGTGGCCTGCAGGCTGGATGCATCACGTGCTGGCCCTGCCCCCACCTGTGAAAGGGGAAAAAATCCCGATGGAAGAGGTGGCATTCAGCAGGTTTTGACCAATTCTGGAGAACCAGTAGCGGAAATTTTGAGTAGTTTGGAGAACCGGTAAATACCACCTCTGACAGGCCCCACCCCCATCTATTCTCTTCTTTTGTTGCCCTGCATAAGAGAATGGAGCTGGAAAGCAGGTTAGTGGGGCGGGGAGGGAATGGGATTTTACAGTAACCTTCCCCTGCCATGCCCACCAAGTCACGCCCACCAAGCCACACCCACAGAACTGGTAATAAAAAAAATTGAATCCCACCACTGCCCAATACATGCGAGTTTGACACCTCTGGTGTAACCCATTTGAATATGGATTGTGAAATGAGTCTTGAGGGAGAATTTTAATTTATCCATCCTAAAAGATGCAAAGAAAGTGTGTGGGGGGGAGTGGGGGGGTTAATAGGAATCTACTAAAAGATTGCAAAGAATTTCTCACTCCCATTTACTAATTTGCAAGAAAGTGGGGTGGGATTCCCTATCTTGCCAAAATGAGAAATGTTTGGGAGATAACCAGAGGTTGTGCTTCTAAACAAATTCTTGGGCCCTGATCTGAAGTTGTAGGCATGTCTTTTGTATCTGATTCTATCCATCTCGAGTTCTAATTTAACAAAATAATATGATAGATCCCAGAGGGCTGAAACTGAGGGGTTTAGCTAAGGGGTTTCCTTCCCCCCCCCCCCCCCCCC
>BHFT01004349.1:29839-49806 GCA_004320025.1 Laticauda laticaudata
CCCCCCCCCCCCCCCACAAGAAGCTTAAGTCTATTTGAAATGAACTTGGTGCTTATAGTTCTGTGGGCAGAGAAGAGAAATCAGCCATATTTCAGCCCTATTTATTTTTACCCCAGCATCTGCTCCCAGAAGATGCTCAATGCCTCCCCAGGAAGAGGAAGAAAGCTCTTCTGAAACTCAAAAAAGCACTCTGGTTTCCAATCAGAGCTCTGGTTTGGTGTCACATTTTGTGCCTGCCTCCCTCAGACTCCCTCAGAAGCCACCAGCTGGCAGCAGAGATTCAGCAGCCTACTTAATTGGGCCCTTTGGTCTAACTAACCAGAAGCATCTAAGACTCTTCTCTCTTAATTAAAGATTACATAAGCCTTACAGAAGACCATGAATCAGATTTTGTTCCCTATCTAATTTGACACTGCTTTTCTAAGGGACAAAATATGGCAACGTCTTATCATTCTGACTTTGTGGAGTGGTGTAAATACTTATAGTTTTAGATTTTTTTAAAAACTCCCACCTTCATTGTTGTTTTAAACAAATAATTCACAACAGCAAACATATTCTTAATGCTCCTTCCTCCACCTATTTTCCCCACAACAACAAGCCTGACAGGGTGGGATGAGTTAACAGAGAGCCCAAAGTCACCCAGCTGGCTTTCATAGCTAAGACAGGACTAGAATTCAAGGTCTCCTGGTCTCTACTCCGGGACCTTCACAACCAAATCAGTGTTTCTCAATCTTAGCAACTTTAAAATATGTGGACTTCAATTCTCAGAATTCCCAACATTGTACTAAACCAAACTGAATTCATTGTAACCTAGCCTGGAGCCAGTAAAACATTTAGCTAGACTAAGGACAGTCAACTTGTCCCAGATGCAGATGGTCAAACTTGCACAGCTTATGAATTGGAAACATAAGAAACAGCCTTAGAATTTTAGATCCCCTGGCTCAAAGTTATCTATCCTGACTGCCATTGTCCTTTTGGAAATTTTGGAAGTTTTTCTCTACCCTGTCTAGCAGCCAAACAATGGGCCTGAGAAATTTTGCATGGAAGATACACGCTGTGACACCATGCTCTTTTCTCAAAAGGAACATGGCCTGTAACCTATGTACTGGCAAGGCAGGTGCCTGTTTCTCCAGCCTCTTCTAAAATTTTGTGAGATCCAAGTCGATCACAAAGTGGATCTACCTTCAACCTTTTGTTGGGCTTAATTGCCAAGATCTCACCAAACAACATGTTAGGCAGCTTTTCTTGCTGCATCCTGAAGTGAACACACACTTTGGCTCCTTCTGTCCAAACCTAAACAAAAGAGGAATTTTAAAGTTCTCTTTTTGAAGATTTCTCTGGTCCTCAGGCTGAGCTGGATTGTGTCTCTCCATTTTCAGATTTCTACATGCTATGGGGGTTGCGTGACAATTTTAATACCCTCTTGAGGCCCTTGTGCAGTAAGGCAATCCAGATTCCCCAGGCCTGTTTGAAGTGACCTGCCCTTCTGCGCAGGCTGCATGCATTTCTTTATCCTTGGCCAGCAGAGTGATAATTAGGTAAACACATGACTCAACCAACCCCAAGCAGGCCTAATCCCCGAAAGAAATCTGGCCTTGGGCTGAAGCACCACCCTCTTCAAGAGTCTTTATCTTTCTTAACTGTCTGTTGCTGCCTTAAGCTCTATTGATCGCTTCAGTGCCCATCACCCTATGGGCCACTGTCTGGAGGTGATGGGATTTGTAATTCAAAGATATCAGATAACATGAAGTTGGGAAAGGGAATGGCTTCCTTTGTGCTTCAGTGATTTTGTCAAGCAGTGGAAAGAATGATTGACAGGGAGGCTTGTGCCATTGATTAATTCTGGTGACAGAGAATTCACATCTTCACCTGTAATACTCAACTAGCCTTCCCCAGCACAACAGCCCTCTAAACTGGCTAGGATTCCATCTCTCAACCTTTATGGTCAAAGTCACAAAGTTGGCAAAGTCTAGAAAAAGGCATTTCGACACCCCCGTCCTCAATACAACAAGACAGTCTTCAGAGGTTGAGATAAACATGCCTTCTGTTGAGATATTTAAGCCAAAATTGAATGGCCATTGTCAACAACCCTGTTGTTGCACATTGCAGTGAGCTAGGATTTCGACTACATTAGCCTTCAAAATGCTACCTTGCTTATTGGCCAAATGACAGGTCCTATCCTCCATGGCTAGCATGTCAATTTTCTTGGTGGAATGGATTATAACAATGGCAACTGGAATCCCATTCATCAAGATTGCCCCAAGTTTGGGGATGGTTAGATTAAATGTTTTTCCATGTTGCCTTTCAATCATAACGTAAGCTGAATTCATCATCATCAACCCACCCATCTGCAAGGAGTATAAATCTTTCTGCTCTCCACTATCCTGTCAGAACTGAAGAAACTTCTTGGATGAGAAGTGAAATGTCTTCAAAGAAAAACTAGACAGTCCAGTTGTCTCTTGAAAAAGCACCTTTGGGACAACCACGACCTGGATGACTGAGAATATTCATAGACATTGAATCCATCATGCTATGCTATGTATTATGCTGTCATAATACAGTTGATCTGATTTTTTGCTTATTATTTATAACCATTGTGGTTTATTTAACCAATCATTATTTTATTTATGCTTTATTGAACTAAAAACCATGGCTTATAATCAAATATGAATTGAGCCTACACTTCAAATCTAGTGTAAAGGAACCCTTATTTTCCTGATTTAGTGTCTAAGACGAAAATTCCCTTCCCTTCCCTACCCCACCATTCCCTTCTCCACCCACCCTACCCTACCCTTTCTCTACATTGATGGAGGCAGCTTCATATAAGGTTTAGCACAGTCTTTTACCACGTGGAAATTGGATATGAGTAAATCCTCCTTCCTGTGAAAAATGGAAATTATTGACAGAGGCAGCCTTTCTATGGGGAACTGAAAAAAAGGAATAAGCAGCAGAATTCAGTCAGCAAATTGTCTTTTCATTAAAAAAGTTTTCAAAATCTGCCCATCTTTCCTGTGGCAAGAATATTATAAAAACTATATCACGATTATATAAACTCAGATGGGAGGGAGACAGGGTACAAAAAGGATTGGATCTATATTGTCACCTAAAGAAACTCACAAAAGTTATCTGAGCACAAACCATCTGAGGACCATCAAGTCATTTGAGTGCAGGGAACAAAAAGAAATAATTATTATACTGCAGAACATGATATCAATACTAGATGGCAGCAAGGATTAAATGGATATTAGCTTTCTGCTGCCATCATGGAAACAGAAACAAACAAACAACTACCATTCCTAGATGTACTAATCTACAAAAAAACAGATAGCACTCTAGGACACACCATATACCAGAAGAAAACACACACAAACCGCTACCTCAATGCCCAATCCCACCACCACCCAGCACAGATAAACTCCATGGCCAAAACACTAATTGCCAGAACCAAACGCCTGGCAGACAAGACACACAAAAAGATTGAACTATGCACCCTGACTAAAGTACTGACANACTGACAGCCAACGGCTTCCACAAAAGCAAAATCACTGGCTTGATCCACAAAAACACACTGAGACATAATGGAGACTTCAGCCAAGTTCCAAGATTCCCAGCTTATTCAAGTTTATTCAAGTATTTTCTTGTGGGTCGGTGCTTTACTAGCTTTCCAACTATGTGTACTTGCCACTCATTCATATTCAAAGGAATATGAATAGAAAAAAAAATCTTTCCATCTTTCTTTTTCAGTGCACGAAGGAATGTCAAAGAATGAGATATGGCATTCACATACTTTCCTAACCTTTGGATATCATGTGAGCAGGTTAAATGACTTTATAGATTTGAAGTAGACAGAGATATAAGTTGGAAGGTCACTTACAAAGTGTAAAGCTTTTTTTTCCCCCCAATATGGAGAAATTGATATGCTACGCTTTCACAAGAACTGTTGCCTCACAAGATCTTTTTGAAAACATTGTTTTATTTACAGATATGTAAATATTATAATAGATCAGAGCCCTCTAATCCAAAAGGAAATCTGATCTAAATGGAAATTAAGCTATATGTAGTCATACTTTATTATTTATTTTATCCAAGTTAGAAGCCAAATTTAAATAGTCAGATATATTCTCTTGAGCAGTAAGACTGTTGAGCAATGCTTCTTTGAAGAGAGGTTCGTCCTCTAAAGCAGGGATGTCAAACTGGAAGCTTGAGAGCTGGATGCAGCACATGCAGGTCATATCCACCCAGTTCCACAAAGGGAAAAAACATCACAAAACATCACATGATGGCAGCATAACGCCATGAATTTGACACCTGTGTTCTAAGGGTACAGCACTGGTTGAATTTTTCAAAGTTACTTGCTTCTGGAGATCAGAACAAAATTATTCAAAAATTTAGGACAATTCTGATTCCAAGGTTTTTTGAAAAAATTATAGATATATCTTGCCTTTATTATTTTTTTTACAATGGCTTTGTAACAGTTTGTCACATGAAGTGGTAAGTTCTGTTTTACTTCATATAGAGGCTGGAAATTAGGTAATATGTTCCATACTGAGGTAGAACATGGGACTAGTGATCTCTTAAGAGCATTACCAACTGTTTAATTCTATAAAATGACTACACTAAAACTGCTGTCATTGCAGATGGCTTCACTCATGGGTTAGTCAACTTTCAAAAGTGCTTCAAGCTTTGTTCCTGCTTTGCCTAGGCAAGTCTTCTTTGGGTTTGTCCAGGCAAAGCAAGAGTGAATTTTGGTAGTGTTCCTGCTGTTGCTTGAACAAGCTTGATCAGGTGAAAAAATGTTGCAACCACCCTCTAAAGTTGCTTTATATAATTTTTGAATTATGTATTTATGTTTTGCTTTTGCTCCAGGAACTGAAGAACTTTGAGACATTTTCCTGATAGCTTTTTCCACTTCTGCCTTACCAGTATGGAGGGTATTCTGTCCTGACTGTAGGCAATAAAGGAAGAGACTAGAGGTGGATGTAGAGTTGGGTTGCTGCTGCTGGCATACCAGGGAGCTGTTTGGCAGTCAGTGGTGGTACAGCAATGACATATTTTTTAAAATCAGTTTTGATTCCTGAAGACTGCTCCCTGTTGTTTTCTTGAAAGCATTTTTCAGAAGTAGATTGCCTGTTTCCTAAGGTTAAGAGCAGGGGTGGGATTCCCCCGGTTCGGACCAGTTTGGGACAACCCCTTGTTCCAATGATCAGCTGGCTCCAAACTGGTTCATTCCAACCAGCATGTGGCCTGCCCGCCCGCCCCTGTTCTTTCCTGTGCTCCATGTCTTTTTGTTAGAGCACAGCTGATTCGTGTGGTAGAGCGGTTTACCATGCCTCAATTGTTTCCTTCAGCTACAGTTGAAGGTAAGTATTAGCTTTTTAAAATGCAGAGCATGCGCGCAAAGCAAGCTCACTGAACTGATGATTATACCAGTTGAATCACACCCCTGGTTAAGAGAAGTGACTGCTCTTAAGTTCAACCATCTGGCTTGATGCCTAAGATAGGACTAGAACTCAGAATCTTGTGATTTCTAGCCTGATGCCTTAACCAGTACACCAGTATTTTTACTTTAAGAAAAATACTTTAAGAAGTAAGGAGTTCAACTCCCAGATTGCCCCAGTGTAACGGGTATTCTGGGAGTTGAAGTCAACATATTCTAAAGTTGCCAAGGTTGAGAAATACTGCACCAGTGTGCCATGCTAAACTGACTCTAGGCAATGGGGGAAGGAAGTAATAAATAATGTTCTGCTCTAGTTGTTAAAGTACCCTAGATATACTTCTGCATCCTACAAAATGGAAGATAGACCTAAGAGGCATATTTTAGGATTTCTCTCACTGTCCAAAAGTATATTTTTTTCCTCAAGGTAATCTCCAAGGAAATACTATATATTACTTTAAATTAAGAATGATAGGTTTCCAATGTGAAGTATGATGAAATGGGCAAAACATTACTTCAGTTGTAAATCTGAGAGACAGAGAGAGAGAGAGATGTCAAGTTAAGATTTTCCAATTAGCCATTTGTTTTAATCATTGTTCAAGCACTGACTATATTTCCAAAGATCATGGTTATCTACATAACCAGATCAATTTATAGTGTTGATGGTAGATTATTTTCTGTTCCAATCATGAGTGTAGACAATTATTAAAGGTTAACTAAAATATAAATATAAATATACAAACACACACACCAGATTTCTGAAGTAGTTAATCACTTGCAGAGAACAAACTCCTAAAATGTATAATAAATAGTATAATAAAAATATGCATAATATATGTATAATATGCATAATAAAAATTTACTACTACCAGTATCAGAGTTCATGATCTAGGAAGTAAAAGATTAAAGGTAAGAATAAAAATACTTTGGAGAAAGGTGATCTTTGCTTAACATCAGAAAGTCTTCAAGGAAGTTGGAAGCAATTCACTTTTGAGAAGTCATTTCAAATCTGAATAATCATCAGCAAAATGTACCAGATTTATAAGCCTGCCAAATTCATTCCTCTTGATTTCTGTATGGATGCATTCTGTAGAATGATGCAGAGAGTTAAAAACATTGTTAGAATACACAATCAAAATATGGAAATACTGGAGAAATATACAGTACTACCAACAATAAATCAAGTAGGATCAGAAACTGTCCTGCTTATTAACCTCTGGTTGTTTGAAAAATATATGGAGAAAGATTATGACTGAAGGATATAATATGGATATGGTTGAATTGAACCAAAGAATCAATCAAGGTTTCCAGTTCAGAATCAGATTTCCTTACTATTGTAAGACACCAGTCCAAGAGGAAGCCTTTTATATTTCACCCAATTGAAATCCAACAGCAAAAATTAATGGAAAGGATTAGTCAAAAACTACATTATAGTGAATGTTTCAAGTGGTAGTACTGATAGATCCCTTTAATACAGGATCCCTTAATACATAGATCCCTTTAATACAGGGCAGCCATCACTCATTCTAACAGAACTCCAGTGCAGATTTTACTGTGAGAAATTCTCAGCCTCAACAAATTTCACTTTGGAATTAGGTTTTCTCATACTCCCACTGAACTATGCACAATCTGTCCCTGCTTGCACTTAATCACAACACAATTATGCTCTGATAACATCTATTTTGGCCCTGTAATGTGGCATTTATTTCAACCCCACCCTGGGAATGAGTCAGTTTTAAATTGTCATTAGGTGTACTGATACAAAAATAATACCCAACCTCATTCTGATACTCCTCCAGTGACAGCCTTGAGGTGAGTAATCTCTCTTCACCTTGGAGGTGAAGTCAGATAACGAATAATGAGTGTGAGGTTTGTTAGTATAGTAGGCAGAGATTAGGTGAGAAATAAAACCCCTCCCTGGAGAACATATATATGGGGTCCTCTTAACTGACTTGCTCAGCCTGAAGAAGCTACTTGAATAAGCAGTGAGACATTTTGAAGAAAAGAAATCCAGTTACCATGATTCAATTTCCAGACAACTCTATCTGGATTACTGAGAATCTTCATTGGCATATTTATCCTTGTAATTTTCTGTATGTTGCTTAGTTTAATATTATTTCAACACGAACATATAAACTGGTCTAGATGAGTTAGAAGGAGTTCCGAAGGCATCATCTATTGTACTGACCCAAACCCTCTTCCAATAAAACAAACACAAACCAAAGGGAACAGAAACCTTTTAATGATTCTTACAAATCCCCAGTTAAAAGGCTGCTGCAAACTAATTAACTTTGATAAGCACAAACCTCACCAAAACTGTGCAAGGCTGCCAAGAATAACAGATAAGAAATATTTCACAACAGGAGAGTCTTCAAATACCAACTTAAGATCAGGGGTAGGTTTCTACTGGTTCTGTCCACCTCTGTAGAACCGGTAGCTCTGAAGAGCAGCAAACATAGAACCGGTTCTATGTCTGCTGATGTTTTTGCGTACACGCCCACCCAGGATCTTACCTGATCTTTATTTCCTGATTTTTCAACTTCAGCTGCCAAACGAGGCACAGCTGCAGTTAAAAAAGCGGGAAAATAGGGCTGTTTCAAAGGCTGCTCCTCTGTACTCAGTGTGCTGATGACAATTTCCAGGTGCGCAGCTCCCAGTGTGCAGGGAAGCTGATAAATCCTGAACCAGTAGTTAACCCTGTCATATTCCACCCCTGCTTAAGATACTGCAATGTCCACGAGGCTGGAGTTTCAAAATGTTTTTGTTTCCTACAAAGAATGTCTGATTCACAGCTAGCTTTTATTGTCTTGAAGGAGAGGCCATTACCTTGCAGCCTTACTCCTAAGTCGCCTGTGCTGCTGTATCTGCTCTTTCCTGCAAGCAACCCTGCGTGCACATGCACTTGGCACAGGCTCCTTGGGAAACCCCTCCTCGCTGCTGCCAGCCCCCACAGTCTCTGAAGGCAGCAATTCACTCCCTAATGGTCCTGGCCCCTCATCTGAGTCCTCGCTCTCCTCAACTGTCTGCACCTGCTTCTGGCTAACCACAACAATCTATATTGTATTAATAAAAAAGTAAAGCCCATGTTATATCAGTTCTAATGCTCCATTGGTGGATGTTTCTCTAATGGTTAGTCTCATGCTGAAAGGAGATGTCAGTACTCAGAAGGAAATCTATCATCTGGCTCCTAACATGTGACACATTCTTCAACTAGCTTAAACCAGGCACTAGAGATTCACTATGAATTGACAATAGAGATAACAAATTTTATGCCGGCACTTTTGTTTTCAAGGATGGGTAGCAGATGGCATTTCATTGTAGGAGTAGAGAAAGGCCCTTAAAGTCATTTATCCTGATAAATTCAATGTCAATGGTTTACCTCCAGAAATTGTGGGTGCTCCATCACTGGAGTTTTAAAAGAAGAGATTGGACAGCCATTTGTCTGAAATGGTGTAATGTCTCCAACTTGGGTGGGTGGGGAGATGGGCAGGAGGACCTCTGCCATCCCTATCATCACATGTATACATCCTGTCGAGCCAAAAGAAAGTCCGGAATGGTATAGGATCTCCTGCCATGGGCAGGGGGTTGGACTAGAAGACCTCCAAAGTCCCTTGCAATCCTATTATTCTATACTCTAAATTGAACTGAATGAGGTTTACAGTGTTGAGCTGCTCATAATTATTCTATCACATTGTGGTGCAACTAGAAGCAAGCCAGATGTATGCCAATTTCAGCTTTTATATCTTCAATAATGTATTAAAGGACTTTGCTCTACTATGTGGCTCTGCAGACAATAGTCCAGGGACTGGAGCAGGTAGCCTCAGGCTGCTGTATCCTGCAGATCATTCTGACTTTTCTCTCTGGGCAGTTGATTGATCTGTCCAGCTGCCTGACGTGACATGATAATTATTTTCTTTGCAATTTGTGGCAGGAAATGAAATAATCTGGTCCCTGCTATCTAGTCAATTTACTGGGGAGAACCAGCATATTTCAGTCGATTGTTGGGAGGAGAAGAAAGCTTATTGCTTTTTTCATCTTCCAACCCAAGCAATGCACATCAAAAATTTTGATCAGTGGCTGTTTGACTTTTATGTCACCGCTCGCTGCCTGTAGATGGGTATCTATCTGTCAAATATTAGCATAGCATGGATGATCAATTAAGGTTAAGTTTAGCAATATGAAAAGCTGCTTTTCTTCACTAGGGAGTGCTAGAATCTTATAACTGTACTTAGCCATTGTTAAAGTGATCTAAGATTCTTATTACTTTGATGTCAACCCAAAGATGATTGGGTGATGCTAGAAGACAATATACATCACTGTGAGGAAATGACCTGAGAAATAACGAATCAGACAATTTGATCAGACTAACTTGGGAGACTTTATTTATTCTGGCATTGCTGGTGTCCTAGCAGGTTTGTGAGGATTTGCTGCCATCTTGTGTATAGTTGGGGCATACAAAAGAGATGCAGTTGTTGAAGATATGTAAATATTGTAAGATGTTGATTGGCCTCCTGGACTGACTTTTTTCTTTCTTTTTTTTTAGTTTGGTTGTTGATGGCTAGTCAAAGCAAGATTTTTGGGAATCAGTGTGTGTGTGTGTGTATGTACATATGTATACACACACACACACACACACTTTTATGAACAAATTTGGGAGGATTTATTCTTTGTCTATAACTGTTTAGGCATAAGTCCATATTAAATAAAATGATTACTGTGGCAGCACATAATCTTTGTACAGGAATGAGTGCTTCCAATTTGTGGCAGATTCAGATTCCTTCTCTTGTGAAGTTATTGCTTTATTTTGTTTGACTAGATACTTTAAAACACTTTTTTTAAAAATAGGGAAACTTGTGTCTATTATTTTTTTATAGACTCTTATCTAAAGTTGGGTGTTATTAATTGGGTTTGGAATAATGGGATCCCCCAACAAATATTCATCAGGGCATCTGAACTTTATTTTTTTATTTATTATCAAACTGTGTTTATTCAATTCATACAGAGCATTCTTTTCTGAATGTTCTGATCATGAAACTTGGGCATATTTATTCTACCTTATATAGGTAGTCCTTGACTTATGACCACAATTGAACCTCAAATTTATGTTGTTAAGTGAGACATTTATATTGTTAAGTGAGTTTTGCCCCATTTTATGACTTTTCTTGCCACATTTGTTAAGTGAATCGCTGTAGATGTTAAATTAGTTACACAGAAATTAAGTGAACCTGGCTTCACCATTGACTTTGCTTTTAGAAAGTCACAAAAGATGATCACATGATGGGATATTGCAACCATCATAAATATGAATTAATTGTCAAGAGTCTGAATGTAAATCAAATGACCATGGGGAGGCTGCAACAGTCATAATAGCAACAGCACTAGCACTTAAACTTATATACTGCTTCATAGTGCTTTACAGCTCTCTCTAAGCAGTTTACTGAGTCAGCATTTTGCCCCCAACAATCTGGATCCTCATTTTATCAACTTGGGAAGGATGGGAGGCTGAGTCAACCTTATGAAAAATGGTCATAAGTCACTTTTTTCAATTTTTTTAATTTCAATTTTTTTTTCAAATGTTTTCAATTTCATTGTAATTTCAAGCAGTCACTAAATGAACTGTTATAAGTCAAGGACTACCTTTATCAGGAATCAGACCTATTTAAAGTGCCACACCAAATGCATCATGTAATGCATAGTTTATAACCAGTCTATGGTGCAATAAAATCTATGCAAGCTCTTCAAGCAGAAATATGCAATTAGATTTTAATTAAATATGTTACAAACTACAGGGAAGAATTAGATCAAACATTCCTTATACAAATAAAAACCCTCCCTTGTATTAAATAATGGAGGACTAACCTACTGCAAGATGCACATAGAATTGAAAACAAGGAAATACTATTAACAGTTCCTAGCTAGAACTACACACACATGTCAACAGGTATCTATAAGTCAATTAAGATACTGTCAGTATCTTTTCACAGTCTTTGCGAAGACTGTCAATTTAGGACAACTATCATCAGCAACAGTATGTAGCAGAATGATACAGACACAGAAATCAAAGCCAATGGCAGGTCCAGCTATCAATTTGTTCCAATATCTAATTTGGTAATACTGGATTTAATAACAGACCTACACTATTATTGCTTAATATAACCCATGTCGTTATCTCTTAACAACCTATGTTGTCATCTCTAGAAGCTATCTAGTATGTCTAGAATATAATAGATAGTTTCCATGCAAACAAATTAAATGGACACAAATTTATAACTTAATAATGTAGTTTTCAAAGATACTACTCCCACAAAAAGTGGGAGGGGGAGGAAATAAAGGTGAGTCACTTCAATTGTCCTGGCAATTGCTTGCAGCCACCATAAAGTAAAGTATTATATTCCACTTTGGAATCATTAAAAGTACCTGTAAATTAAAGGGAACAGCATATCTTATATTTAGAGCAGGAAGAGCCAGATTCAAGTCCACCCTCAGTTAGAGCAGGTTACTTTGGACAGATCAACCTATCCCATAAAACTATTGTTGTGGTGGCAGGGAGGATCAGCACCTTGTCTTGAGCTCTAATCTAAATAATAATCTAATTGATCTAATTAATAAATCAGTATTAATCATACCAAACAAGAAATAGCAGTGTTGTTAAGACCCACTGGTAAGCGGTATTTGTCTAATCTTCTGCATTTTCTTTTCCTTTGATCCTTTTACTATATTGCCCCTCCTTTTCAAAGACATATCTATGTATCTAAATCAGTCACTTGTTTGTCTGTATGAGCTGCCTAGCGCCTATTTTCTTGCTCATCTATTGCAGGAGAAAGACTTTTTTTCCTTTTGAGACTTTCAACATTTCTTGGCCTCTCACTTTAGACCCAGCGAATTAGCAGCTAAATTATGGTCGTGTTGGAAGAGATTTTGGCAGAATGTCCATCTATATAAACAACTGAAAAAAATTCAAAATGAATGCTAAAAATTGAGAAGACAAAGTTCAAAAAGGAGTACAAAGTTGAAATGTTTATAAAGGAATAGTGAGTGGCTATGTTTTAAAGGCCATTAGATATGTGTCTGAGAATCTGAATTTGAGATTAATTAATTAAAAATATTTTTTTCATTGGATACTTTGCTGGATGTTGAAGGAAGGCTGTCTGTGAATTTTTTAATGCTGGAAAATATAATAAATTTGAAAGAACTAATGCACTTGATTTGGATCTGCTCTTTTATTGTCTGTTTGATTTAATATTTAAATTTTTATTAATATCATACCAAGAAGAAAATTGAGATTCAAAGAAGTCAATGTAATCTATATATTACATGAAAGTTTGGAATTTGTTGACTTATGAGAAACTTTGGGTATATTGGGTTTATAAATAATAATATTAATAATAATAATATGCACTTGGAAAAAAATACATCTCAGTTATGAACTCATGGAATGAAGAAATGTGTTTGGTTTCAGCTTTTGATCTGACCTTTTATAAATAACAGTAAAAAGACCGACCAACATCGACTTCCGGTTTGCAAGGCTTTGGCGGTGGCAGGAATCCGCGATTGTGCGCGGTTTCTCCTGTGCTTGCCACTGGAGTGCCCTCGTTCCAGCTGGATTTGGGGGCTATAGTTACCCCGTAGAGGTAACTGAAGATAGGGGAGATCCAGCAGAGAGATCTGGACGAGCGATGGAATATAGCAACCCCCAACAAAACTTGCCTCAGTGACTCAAAACTCCTTTTCCGAAAAGCGGTGGAGCGGCGGTCAGCAATGGCCACACACAAGAAGCTTTCATCCAGATAAGAATGTGCAGGAGGAAGCTGAGAAAGTAAAATTTGGCTAAACCGGATATAAAGTAACATATTAAATACCCTGGAATTAAGCTTCATTAAAGATACATCGTTCCCGCTGAAGACGTAAAAAAGCGGTGAATGAAAGTTAAAAGGAAGGATTGTTTTTTCTCACTCTCCTTCCTTACGGTGAAGCAACAATGATGATGAAAATCGGAAAACACCGTTTTGGCCATCAGCAGGTAATCTTGAAACTAAAGCCAAGGGACAATAAAGATTTCTGAGCATCGGGGGAAAAAAAAAAGAGAATTCTTTTTTGTACAAGTGGGAAGGGAGAGGAAGATAAATATTAAGAATTTTAGTTGGAGGAGGCTGCTTGGATTTATAAAACCAGAGCTAAACTAATAACAAGACTCTCTAAAAGAATAATATTTAATTGGAGCTTGTAAACTGAACTAATAACTCCAGAGAAGAGAAAGTATAAAAAGAAGAAAGTGCTAAATGAAACAGTCTGTGTATATTTGGATTGCTTGGTGACTTTGGGACTTTTGGAAATCATTATTTGAGAGACTAAACACTGGGTTGTATAAAAAAACCTTTTTACAATGGCACTACTTGTTGAGGAACTGAAAATTGAATTTAAAAAGCTTAAAAGAACAGACAAGAAGGGAAGGGCTCTTCTGGATCTGTTTTCCATTTTTATAAAAATGGCAATTTCTACCTACCAGACAAGAACTACAAGATCTAGAAGACTGGGATGAAGAGAGAAGCCATCTTTAATGAACAAACAACTTTAGCTGGAGAAGAAAAGGAAAGAGGGGAAAGAGAATGGAGAATTTAAGATTTAAAAAAAACAAACCAAAAAAGGGAAATAAAAGGTGAAAAATTGATACACATGTTAGAAAAGCAACAGAAAAGAGGAATACAGAAGAAGGTGGAGATTAAGAAGGTGGAGATTAAAAGAGACAAGGGGGTAAAAAGCAGAGATTGAGAAGAAAGGAAAGGAAAAAGGAAAGAGAAGTTACAAAGGTTTAAAACAAAGATAAGAAAACAAGATTTATTTAGAGAGGGTAAAAATATGATAATAAAAAGAGTTCTGCAAAAGTAACACAAGATTGTATGTTGTATTATATATTAAATAATGTTAGAAAACTGGATTTAATAATAGAGCTTAATTTGCTATGGATTATTTTTAATTTTATTTTTTTATTTTATTTTTTTAAATAATGTAGTATGTAGCTTTAGAACTACTAAAGCAGATCAGAATGAAAAGAAATATAATATTTTTAGTGGTTAATTTGGGGGAAAGATTTTAAGACGTCATACTTCAGTCAGTGATTACAGGAGAAATTTTGTGTTAATGAGAAAGAGTAAAATAGAAAATTGAAAGAACAGACAAAAGATATATGCACATAATGATTTAAATGAGAATGAAAAAATAAATAAATAGAATTAGAAGAAGTGAAAAGAGGGAGAAGCTATTAAGAAAATGTTGAATGGTAAATAAAATATGAAATGGGATAAAAAAGTGAGCATGAATTCGAATTATGTCTTATAAAAAGATGTAACCCGGGAAGCCGCTTTCAAAAAGAAGTTTTATGTTTATGTTTTGTGTTTTGTTTATGTATGTTTGCTTACTGAAAATCAACAAAATTTTCAAAAAAAAGACCACCAACATCATCCTACCAATGTGACCTAGATTTAAATTGTTCAAAAATTTATCTATTTAACTGACAATTTGCCAAACTTATATTATTGGGGGGGGGGAGGAGATTGTTATAACAAATATGTTCTTTTCTCCTTGTATTGCATACTGTGTGCCAAAATCAAATATGTTTGCTGCTCTTTCTTTCTTGCAGATAATACCAACCTAGCAGGAGTTAGAATTATATTTTAGCTAGCCAGGAATTGCTTAAGATGAACCCCAAGGAGAAATGGAAAATAAATTGATATGATTTTATTTGGAAGTGAAATGCCACAATTGGGATTAATTAAAAGAACAGTGTTGCCCAGCAGGAATTAAGCTTCCTTGGGCTAAATACAAATATGATATAAAATGAATAATATTGAGAAATTGTGATAAACTTTGTTTTATTAAACAGTGATAAACTGTGGTGCATATAGAACTAAATAACCCACTAAAGAGTATCTTCAAAAGCAAAATAATTAACAATGGTCATGATTCTAAGAATAATAAAATTAGACAAAATTTGAACAACCCTAATTCCTGAATTTTTTGCTCCTGATGCTTTCCCACCTCACCATCTATATACCTTAGTCAGCTTATTAAATGACTACAGTAGGAGAAACCTTACAAAGAGGAAATCTTGCAACTCAAATGTGATTCACAAGGACAGCTTTTCATGAATCTTTACAATCATAACTGTAGTATTGGATCATAACCAGGGGTGGGATTCAAATTTTTAACAACTGGTTCTGTGGGTGTGGCTTAGTTGGTGGGCTTGGCTTTGTGCTCATGTGACTGGGTGGATGTGGCTTGGTGGTCATGTTATTGGCTGGGTGTGGCCAACTCAATATCACTGAGGCACGCATCTCCTTGCCTGGCCTCTCATGACTGTGGGGATACTGCAACAGTCATAAGTGTGAAAAATGGTCATAAGTTACTTTTTTCAGTGCCATTGTAACTTTGACTTGTCACTCCACACAAGCAAAGTACCAGCAAAGGAGAGGGAAAAAACAAACAAACTCCAGAGAAGTTTCTGAGACAGGAAGTCTAGTCCTGCCAAGAATGTAATAAGGGTTAATGGAGAGGCAGTGTCTGTAAGCAACACCAGAGTGTTTCCTTCCTGCCTTCCTTACAGGATTAGGCCAGTAATTTCTTCTAACAACCAGTTCTCCGAACTGCTTAGAATGTTAACAGCCGTTTCTAGTGAATAGGTGCAAAGCTGTAGAATCCCACCCCATATCATAACCCAAGTGCTCCAGCGACCCACCAAAAGGATGCAGATTGCCAGCTGTCTGCAAGGAATATAAATCCTTCTATTTCCCACTATTCTGTCAGGGCTGAAGAAGCTTCTTGGATGAGAAGTGAAATGTCTTCAAAGAAAAAACAAGAAAGTCCAATTGCCTCCTGAAAAAACACTTTTGCAATAACTAGTAGTATGTTCATTATATTATATTTCATATACTATAGGAAGCTTTTCCTTTCCCGTTAGGAATTACTGTTCTATTCTCTAATCCAAGAAACCTTTGCATTAAAATTGTACTAAAGCCATAAGGGAGAAAGCTGTCTCTAGGGGGAGCTGTTGTTCTTTCAAGTGACAGCAAGCAGAACAATGTAAACATGGTCTCTAAACAGTTTCCATTGAGATCCTGGCTGGTTTTGTCCCACAGTATAGTTTTTGTCTTGAAAGACCAAAGAGCTGAGGAATAAGAAAGCGATGGTTTGGAAATTTGATCACGATATTTCAAGAGAAGCTATATCTGGTGTCTAGTATTTAATAACTTTAAATGTAATGATAATTTTGATTATTATGTGCCATCAAGTCATTGCAGTTTCTTAGCAATCACACAGTGTCAACTCTGAATCTGATCTGACTGAAGCCATCTTGTGCTGTTTCTAAGTTGCCACGCACTATGGGGGAAGAATGAGGGGAAAATAGACCATCTTGTAGACAAAATGAAGACCTCTCCTATGGGAACGAAGGTCATCCCAACATGTGGCAGTTAGAGGAGGAGCAGAAGTGATTGAGGGAGCCCGCCTCCTACTTTATTTTTATTTATTTATTTGATTTGTCAATGGCTTACAAAATAATAGGAATAAGTATAAACATGAGTAAGAATACAGGAAATAGGTACGAATAAATGGGGACAATAGGACAAGGACAATTGTGCACTTACGCACACCCCTTACAGACCTCTTAGGAATGGGGTGAGGTCAATAGTGGATAGTTTAAGGTTAAATGAGTGGGGGGTTAGAGGATGTAGCAACAGAGTCAGGTAGTGCATTCCAGGCATTGACCACTCTGTTGCTGAAGTTGTACTTTCTGCAATCAAGTTTGGAGTGGTTTACATTGAGTTGGTATCTGTTATGTGCTTTTGTATTGTTGCAGTTGAAATTGAAGTTGTCATTGACTGGTAGGACATTGTAGCAGATAATTTTGATTGGACAATGTGACTTATGACACCTGGGGAGGGAAACCTTTACTTTTTTAATTACATGGTAACCGTGGGAAACTTTAGAGAGGGTTTTCACTGGCTGTGCCGATATGATGTGTCTAATAAGCATGATCTCTGAGGAACGTTCTGATTGGAGTTCTGATTTTTTGGATGTGTTACTAAGAACGCTGAAAGATAGATGTTTCTGCAATAGTGTGTCCCTATCCTAGTCCTTTAGCAATTCCAATGGTGTACTTATCACTCATCCAAATTGCTACTGGTCACCCTCTTTTTCTCACCATCTACCTTTCCCAGATTAGAGTCTTCTGCAGAGAGCTTTTTGTTTTAGTGCTGTAAAGGGAGTGTTGACTCCTAGTGACTGCCAAGACTACTTCCTGTGGTTTCTTGGCAAGATTTCAGAAGTGGTTTGCCATTGCCTTCGTCCTAAGATTGTCCCATGAGAGAGAATGACTGGCCCAAGGTCAACTAGTTGGCTTTGTGTTTAAACGGGTACTAGAAACTCAGTTTTTAACTTTCTGTCTTAACCACTTTACCAAACTGGCTTGTCCAGAGTGCTAGGTCTTTGTAGAATGTGATGGAAGTAGGATCATTTAAGCCTGGTCATTGGTGTCTCAACCTTCAGTTTAAAGCAGATTCTATAAAAGCAAAATCCAAGCAACATTTTACCACATTGTATCATATGATCTCATAGTGCTGTGAGTACCTTTAATCTTTTATAGACTTTTGCACATCATGCTGCTGGGCTTATTTACTAGTGTGGAAATGGAATAGTATTCTATCTTCTTCAGGCAAGCTCTGGAAACCTCTGTTTCCCCAGGCCTTTGGTGAGCCTGTTTGATGGGCCTCTTTAAGCTGAAGATGATGTAGAACAGGGGTCCCCAAACTTGGCAACTTTAAGACTTGTGGATTTCAATTCCCAGAATTCTCCAGCCAGCATAGTTGAAGCCCACAAGTCTTAAAGTTGCCAAGTTAAAGTTGCTGAGTTTGGAGAACTCTAATGTAAAAAGTATCATGTTTGATCCATCGGTGCAACTGTTGCTTTTTTCCTTATTTTATTTATTTAAAACATTATGGTTATACATGTAGTCCTTGACTTACAATAGTTCCTTTAGTGACACTTCAAAGTTCCAATCGCACTGAAAAAAGTGAGTTATGACTGCTTTTCATACCTTTTCAGCATCCCCATTATCATGTGACTAAAATTCACATGCTTGGCAACTGATTCATATTTATGACTGTTGCTTATTTGTGACCCAGGGTCACATGATTGCAACCTACTGACAAGCAAAGCTAAGGGGGAAGCCAGATTCACTTAACAACTGGGTTACTAACTTACCAGCTGCAGTGATTCACTTAACAACTGAGACAAGAAAAGTTGTAAAATGGGGCAAAATTCACTTAACAAATGTCTCACTTAACAACAGAAATGTTGGGCTCAATTGTGGTTGTAAGTCAAGGACTACCTGTATAACATATAAGTGCTCTTTCCCTTTTTATTATTATTTTTAATCTGTGAAGTTGCCCAGAGTCATTTGGAGTTAGATGACCTAGAATTTTAATAGATAAATACATATATTTTCCTTTGAATATTTAGGGGGCATGCTGAGAAGAAACAAATCAGCTGGATCATCTAGCCCAGAAATTATTACTATGATAGTTTTGCTTATGTGAAAAACAGATTTATGGATTGTGGGTTACTCCTGTGACAGAGATAGGAAACAAGAAATAAAAGCTCAATCCTTTATTCACAGGGTTCCAGAATATTAGATTTAGCACTAGTGTTCCTGTTGCTCAGATTTGCACTTTATATCCAAGCATTGTATTGTTCTAACACATTATCACCACCAGCATTTATTACGTTACTTTGTTTACCGCTGTTTCCTCAGTAGTTTATCTGTTTGCACTTGTGAAGAGTAATGGCATACAATCTTAATGCTTTTTATACTTAGTTTTACATTGTACTACACTGTGCTTGAAATCCACAGAGGGAAAGTTTTTCTTTTTTCATTCTGCAGCAGATAAAATGACCACTTCTGCAAGGAGCAATTTGCAACTGACCAATTTCTGGAAAATATTACAAGTACTGTTGTGCTAATAAATTTCCTCAACAGTTGAAAAGTAACAGTTGCTACTTATGGTAATACACTAACCTGTAGGAAGGATGAGAAAAAGACTGTGATTTGGTGAGTCATCAATCACACTCAAAAACAAATTGATGCTTTTAAGCTAAAAGGGAAGCATCACTGACACCTTGGCGCCTCTATATTGTGCAGGCTACTTTGGTTACTGATCCCAAGAGCTTCCAGTACTTCAGCCTTTCCTAGCAGTTGTCAGTCTGTCTGGCACCTGCTGCCATTTCTCTAGCCTCTGCTTTCAGTGCCAGCACTCTGGCATGGGGGATCTATTTGCAGATCCAATTCCAATCTTGAGATCTTTCAAGTCGAGGTGTTAGTAGTGGCCTCTATATAAAATGTATTTGATTTCCTCTCCCAATAATCAGGAGTTCTGGAAATTTCTGGCAGCTCTTCGATTGGCTTTTGTTGCTCTACTCAGACATCCATTATGGTGCAAGTCTTGCAAATGCTGGGCTGGTTTTTTTTTTTTTTTTATTGCAG
>BHFT01004349.1:49828-88577 GCA_004320025.1 Laticauda laticaudata
TTTTTTTTTTTTTGTATTGCAGTTTGTTCCTGAAAGTAAAACTTTGCCTTGCCCCATAATCACTTTATGTAAGCACTTGTCAATTGTTCGATTGTTCAATTCGGGGCATCTATAGTTTTTATCTATCCTGATTGTCATAAATTAAACTAGCTACTTACTGCATGCTGCATTTAGCTTGGGTTTTCACATGCCATTTTAATGGTAGCAATTTATAGTGTTTGCAAAGAAAAAATAATACTGTATACTTGACTTTTTATCTTAACAGATGGTACTGAGCTTCACTGGTTTTGCAATTCCATGGCTGTGTAGGAGAAAACAGGGGGAAAAGGGCAAATGAATATGCAAATGCAGGTCCTGTATCTATAAGCCCTTGTCATGTTGGAAACTTAGCATTGAAAAGATTTCAGTTCATTAGGATATAAGATTCTTACAAGCCATTTAATTTGACTTTCTAATCTATGGAGAAAACCCAAATTAAGGGAGCTAAAAACCATCTTACTTTAAAAATGTCAACTAAACAAAAAATCACTATCCTACTAGGTATGTATTGTTGAGATGGTTTTTCAGTTTCATGGCTCACTGCATGTGTAGCAGTTGCTAGTTTTTCCTTCGGATTTCTAACTGCTGATAGTGGAAGGCATATCTTTCTGAACATTAAATCTTCCAAGTTAACTTGTGGCTAAATATTGGGAAATACTGTGGGAAGTAAGGCAATTGACAAAATAGATCACAGCCTATTGCTTGGTAAGCTAGAAAACTGTGGGATAAACAACATTGCCATTAGGTGGATTCTTAATTGTTTGACCAACCACACTCAATGTGTAATCCTTAATGGAATTACATCTACATGGAGGGAAGAATGGAGTGGGGTACCCCAAGGTTCTATCTTAGGCCCAACATCCTCATAAATGATTTAGATAAAGGGATAGAAAGGGAGCTCATCAAATTTGCAGATGACACCCAGCTGGGGGGGAATAGTCTATAACACTTTAGAAGATATGCTCAAAAGTATCTTGACAGACTTGAACACTGGGGCCTATCCAACACAATTCAATTCAATGGTGAAAAAGCAAAGTCTTACGCTTAGGCAAGAAAAACCAAAGACACAGGTATAGAATAGGTGCTCCTTGGCTCACAGCAGTATCTGTGAGGAGGATTTAAATCCACTTAAATATGAGCCAACAGTGTCTTGCAGCTGCCAAAAAAGCCAGTGCAGTCTTAGGCTTCATCAACAGAGGGAGAGTAGCAAGATCACTAGAAGTGCTTGTACCATTTTATACTGTACTGGTAGAACTACACTTGGAATATTGTGTCCATTTTTTGTCACTTTGATACAAAAAAAAGATACCGAGATTCTAAAAGCAGTGCAGAGAAGAGCAACCTCCAGAGACTAGAGGCTAAAAAAATATGATGAATGGTTGCGAGAATGGGGAATGTCTAGTCTAACTAAAGAGTAGTCTTCCAATATTTGAACACATGTCACAGAGAAGAAGGGATCAACCTATTTTTCAAAGCATTTTATGACAAGACAAGAAGTAACTGGTGGAAATTTACCAAAGAGAGATCCATCCTAGAATTAAGGAGAAATTTCCTGACAGTAAGAACAATTAATCAGTAGAATGACTTTCCTAAAGAAGTTGTGGGTTCTCCATCACTGGTATTTTTAAAGAAGAGATTGGACAACCTTTTGTCCAGAATGTTATAGGGGTTTCTGCCTCAGCAGAGGTTGGAATGGAAAACTCCAACTCTGTTATTTTGTATTCTATAAGTTAATGTTGCTGCAGGAACATTGGGGTTTCTTGATCCAGTATACTCCCCCCTGTTATATCCCTCTTAGACCATTTTCCTATACCCAGAATCTTTTTCTATAAAGCAAGGCTTTATAGTAAATGTCCATATTTTCTCTCTAAACATATTGTTATAAAATGGATTCCCTGAAATTGGAAAGTTCAAAAATAATTTTTAAAATGAATTTCACTGTTATAATTTCATAGATAATCTTATTAAGGAAATTGAAACTGGGTATGAAGGAAAATAGCTCAAGTATCTTTGTCGCATTATATGTTCAGTAAATACACTTGCAAGTGAATTATTATACTATTATTACTTGGCACAAAATCATGTGCTATATCTATTATATCACCCAAATCAAAGGTGCTTCTGAAGATTATCTAAAACTGACTATAAAATACTCTGCATAATACATTTATCTCTCCTTTTTGTCTGGTATTACCAGCAAGGTTTCTTGCTATTCTCTGTATAATGCAGTGCATCAAAGACAAGATTTTCCTGTTTGGAAATTAAACAAAAACTGTTCAAAAGGCTTCTCACTGGCATTTGCTTAACATTATAAAGACAGTATGTAGGACTTGATCAAATCCATCAGACTCTTATTTTAAAAGAGGAAGCAACAATTATAACATCTCCCAGCCAAATAAAATGAAAAAAATGTTAATAAGCAGACTACATCTTTCCTGAATTCAAGGGGTTTAGTCAAATTTTATTGCTCTGTGTTCAGATTCTCTATCCTATTACTTTTCATTTCTATCTTTATTCCTTTGCTAGCAACTTTTCAGAATCTATGATAGTGTTCTACTGGCTCATCTCAAACAGCAATGTATTCAAACTGATTTTGTAGTTTCAGGTGGAAGCTTCAGATCTACCTTCACTCTTTATCTCCTCTTTTACTGCTGACCTACTCCATATGGAATGTTAATTTATTCAGAGCTTATGTGGATACCTCAAAAACCATACAAGTTTTGTGGTCTTCTAAATCATACACTGGTACCCACTTAATCCCTCTTCACTTTACTATTCTTGACAAATATTATGTTTTTATTTTGCTTTTCTGGTTAAAAAGTCCATATGAGCAAAAATAAATGTTGACATTTTTTTTCCCAATAGGAAAAAAATAGCTTTACAAGAAACCTGGTTGGCAGGAGAGGATTCTCTAGTACAACTCCCTGGTTTTCAGTATTGTTATGCCTCTGCCCAAAAATTAAAGTACAAAGAGTGAGCCTTGGGAACTTATGCATTTTTATTAAGAAGAAACTTCAATGGCAAGGTGAGAAATTAAATATTTTCTCATTGAATTGTTTTTATTTCAAAATAATTATGATATAATTATTAATAATTCTAAATAATCCACTTTTTAAAATAAATCTTTAGAAAGAATATTAGAACTAAATTTAAAGTAAAATTTGTAATAGTGGAACTTTAAACTTAACATTTTATATTATTTTCTAGAAAACATATGTTATTTTCAGATATGAATTACTAATAAATAATACTTATTTATGGACTTTATAATCTATGGCCAGTGTTATTTAGACCAAAAGACATGCTCCTCCTACAATTCAAACTATATGGGTTATGATATAACATCATAATCTCTCTTTCAACAGAATTGCTGAAATACAGTTTGTTGGAAAGACCCACACAATTTGGCTTGTCCATGAGGTTCCTTCATGTTCACATATTATCATGGAAAGTTGACCCATGAAAGACAGAGTTAACCACGAGATTGCAATTATGTATAAAAACAGTCAAATGCACAAATTAAGTTTGCACTGAACATAGTTTGGATAGGAAAGGAATGTTTTCTACAAATATGTCACTTGCTTCTCTTCTTTATATATACTATTATATTATATTTGTGCTGTTTAGCTTCCTTCGGGTATTATCCCACATCATTGTAGTTCTGTTAAAGTTGTAGCAACGTTTCGCAGAATCTCATCTGCCATCATCAGAGCTTCTATGCTGGATGTGGGTCTCACAGTTCCTCTGTTTCAAATTTGAGGCTGGTCTATTCTGATGCTATTAGCCTGGGTCTGTGTTCATTTGGACTTCGGATTTTGATTGATTGGTGTTTCTGGTTTCATTCTGTCTGTTTTGTGGCTTTGATTGGCTGGCAACACTCTGTTCTGTGTGGAGGCTTTCAATGCAGCTTGGCTCCGGTTGATAAGGACGGCCTTGCCCTATTCATCAGCAAGTGCCTATTCATTAGCAAGCTGGGGTTTCACCTCGGGTGCCTGGTGGGGGGGTGTTTTAGTTGGAGCTAGCAGAGGGAGTCTGTTTGTGCCAGGTGTTTGCCTGGCCTGTATGTGGAGATCTTTCTATTTGAGAGTTTGCAGGCTTCCAAATGACAGTCTGCCTGTCAATCATTTTGGAGCCTGCACTCTCAAATATGTAAAGATGTCTCCACACCACAAGCCAGGCAAACACCTGGGCACAAACAGACTCCTCTATACTCCAATCAAACACCCCCCCACCAGGCACCCAGGTGAAACCCAAGCCTTGCTATATGAATAGCAGCCTTGCTGATGAATAAGCAGCCGTCCTTTACACAAGCCAAGCTGCATTGAAAGCCTCCAACACAAAACAGAGTTGCTGCCAGCCAATCCAAAGCCACAAAACAGACAGAAGAGAAACCAGAAAACACCAATCAATCCAAACTCCAAGTCCAATGAACCACAGACCCAGAGTTAATAGCCAATTCAGAATAGACCAGCCTCAATTTTGAAACAGAGGAACTGTGAGGACACACTTCCATATAGAAGCCTGATGATGGCAGATGAGATTCTGCTGAAACGGTGCTACAACTTTAACAGAACTTTCCAATGACGTGGGCATAATTACCCGAAGGAAGCCTAAACAGCACACACAACACACACCACATATATAAATATATATATATATAATATATATATTATATATATATATTTATATATATTATATATATATATATATATGTTTTTAAGCTTCGCGGGCTAACTTACAATTTGTGCTGGGTTAGTTCCTCGGTATTATCCCACGTCATTGTAGTTCTGTTTTAAAGTTGTAGCTCATTGTAGTTGTTATTCTGTAGTTCAGAGTACTTATCTGCACAAGCACAGAGCTGAAGAAAAACAAGCCTGAAATGATGAATGAGACTTCATCGAAAAACGTTGCCTTAAAGATACTTCCAATGCTACGCGGGAGAAAACCCGAAATAACGCAAAGACCACATTTACAAAATACTCGCCGAAAACCTCAAGAAAACATTCCCATATATATGTGTATATATTATAATAATACATTGTATACTATATGCATATAATACTTATTTCCATAGTATAAAGGAGGGAAGCTTGAAAAACAGATGCATTTTAGATATTGTTAACTGCAAACATCGATCAGGCAAAGCAATGACGCAATCTTACATAGATTTCTGTTTGACCCTTTGAATTCAGTGGCTACACAAACAAACTACTCCTTTAAAACTAAAATCTTATAGTATCTCTGGACATCTGCATAACTGGATAGAAGCATTTCCTGTCAAAACAGACACAAATGCCGTCCAAAATTGGGAGCGTCCTATCAAATTCTGTCACCTGCAATAAGTGCGTTTCCCCAAGGCAGTGATCTAGGAGACACACTCTCTTCATACTCTACAATCAATTGATCTGGTGATCATTTAAGAGCACCTTGCATTCTCTTTGCTGATGATGTAAAGCATTCAACACCACAGACAATACTGCACTTCAAAAAGACCTCGACTATGTGTCAGAATGGTAAACAATGGCCAACTTCAAATCTCAACTACAGTAAAATTGCTCGTCTTACATATTGCGCAAAAGAAAAAATTCAGAAAATGAAAATGCAGGCTAATATCAAGACCTTGCTGACGATCCAACTCTCTCAAGGATCTTGGAGTTACTCATCTCTAATGATCTAAGTCTCTGTAACTACATAGCCAAAAAGGCATATAAGAGTTGTTTACGAGCTTACGTTAGCTTTTTCTCTGTAATATTACACTACTAACTAGAGCATACAAACACATTTGCTGGAACAATAACTCGAATACAGCTCATACAGTCTGGAACAAACATTACGTAATCTGACTATTAACCCAGTTGAGAAAGTCCAGCTATTTTCACAAGAAGAGTTCTCCAATTCTTCTACTTGTTGCAGAATACCTTAATGCCACCAGACTTGACATTCTAGACCTAGAAAACCTTTAACTTATGTCGCCTTCAGTCCAATTCTAAGTTATAGTATATAAAAAATTTATTATAGTGTAATGTCCTACCTGTCTATGAATACTTCAGCTTTCAAGGTGTAACATTACAGAGCAAACAATAGATACAAACTCAAGGTTAATCGCACCAAACTTGATTTCAGGAAATACGACTTCAGCAACAGAGTGGTCAATATCTGAAATACTCTACCTGACTCTGTGGTTTCATCCCCAAACCCCAAAAACTTTAACCTTAGACTGTCTACTATTAACTTCACCCCTTTCCTAAGAGGTCTGTAGGGGCCATGCATAAGCGCATCAATGTGCCTACCATCTCTGTCCTATTGTTTCTTTTATTTTTCTTACATGTATCCATTTATTCATAACTATGTTTTTACTTATACCTATTATCTTGTAAACAATTGACAAACCAAATAAAATTAATTAAATAAATAAAAACTCCCCTCAGCCCTAGCCAGGATGGCCCATCACTCTTGCCTTTTAAAGTTTCTAAGTTTACACTGGGCCTTGAATATGCAGCTAATTTATTTTTATTCCATGGATCTGTTGTGGTTCGCTGGCAGCCTGTGCAGATGGCAGCAGAATTGGACAGTTGGGAAGAATGGGGACCAGTCAAGGAGTCTGGAGAGGACTCGGATGAGGGTCCTGCCTCCAATACAGAGATGGGGCCAGGACCATCTGGGAGTGGGGTGTTGCCTCCAGAGCCCCTGGAGTCTGGCAGCAGCGAGGCAGAGGACCCAGGGGACTCTGTTCCTAGCGCGCGTGTGCAGAGCTGCTAGAAGGTGAGAGCAGCTGAAACAAAAGGGGCGACTCCAGAGTAAGGCTGAGACGTGATTTCCCCTCCCATAAGGTATAAAGTATAAGGTATGAAGGAGAGGCCAAAATGATGAAATCTTTGCAGGAAACAAAGTCATTCGTTCAGTTCAGATTCATTCTTGAAGCTCTTTATACTTTGGTTGGTTTTTGTTCTAGTTTATTTGACGCTTCTGTTTTTGGCAACACTTCACAAGAAAGAAAGATAGGTGCTTATCTTGAGGGACTATTTGAGATTCATTACCGGCTGGGAATGAAAATAATTCCCAGTGTTGCAATAAAACAAGACTTGTTTTTAAAATAAGCGTGTGCATAATTATGGTCTCGGAAGCCTTGGTCAGAACAGGACCCTCTTTAAATCTCATCTCCAAAACAGAACTGGAATGTGAAATATTAAAAAAAAAAACCTTACAATGACTGAACATATTCAGTGTTCAGTTTTGGATCAGCCTAGGTATGAGTTCTTTCAAATCATTTTTCATTTTCAGAAATAAAAAAAAACCATCAAGCTGCTTTCTTGTGTCATTTGCTGCATTGTCTAATTTCACGTTTCCTTGTTCTGCTTAAAGCACCCCAGACAGATCTCTCTTTTTCTCCAATTTCTCAACTGTTTAGACTTGGCAGGAACCCATTGCTTTTTAAAAGTTGCTAGATCTATAATATCACTTTCTTGTATTATAGAAAGTTATTTGTTTCTTGCTGCTGTTATCAGAAATAACCACTACAAGTTGCATACATTTCAGAGATTCTTATTACAATACTTGCTTCATAATAAGAGTGCAAATTAGTGTACATCATATAACAGGTAAAATACATGTTAAATGTTGCTATTGTCTTTTTCCTGAATGATTTTTAATAGCAAAGTTATTAAAAATGACAAGTGCAATGATAAAAACTAAAACAAAATAAAAATAAAAGAATAAAGATAAAAAAATACAGAAAAGAAGAAATAACAGAAAAGAAAAAAATAAGTATATAGTAAAGAAAAAAAGAAACATATGGAGACTTTTTCCTTAGCCACAACAGTGTGAACAACTTTAGCAACTTATTACTTTAGCTTAAAATACAACAAATGAAATCTTCTTCCTATATCTAATCTCTTATCTGTAAACAAATCCTTAAAGCCTTATCATTTTAGTTCTAATGACAGCAGAAGTCCATTAAGCATTATCAGAAATAACAATGCTTCTACTTTAACCTTGATCAAATAAACCAACTTTAAATTCTGTGAAGAGACAAGACAATATTCTGTGACAAACTTAGAGCTCTGGGAAACAAACGGAATACCATAACTATCTTGATTAAACTATGGTCAGTGCCTTTAAAAGAACACTGGGTTTGTATACTTCCTTTTCTGATCACTTTTGGAAATTGCTTGTTAACTGTTTTTTTAATTATTACCTTTGGATTGACAATTCTGAAAAGCAGCAGGTGACTTTTCTTAAAATGAAAGTTTTAAATGCAAATGTAAAGACTTTTTTTTTTAATAAACAGCAAAAGGGTGATTAGAACTTTGATTTCAGAAAGCTACAAACAAACTAAGGGTGTATTTGGATTTGAAATAAGATTATACGAATACTTCCTGTGGGAAAATACTTTTATTTTCAATTCTTTGAACAAAATATAACAGGATGGGAGGTTCAAGGTTGACACTAGAAGGAGCTAACAATTAAAATGAAAAGAGAAGAACACTTAAATTCTCCTTACAAATACATAATGAAATACAATGCAATATTTTGGGAATATCAAAAACTATTTTTGAATAATGCACCTTGAAGTTAATTTTAATAATCTCTGCTTCTATAGAGAGATCATGTTTAAAAGGTGTTTTGGAAAAGGAACAAATTTTACCCGACAAAATTAAGACTGATCTGAAATCAGACTTTGAGAATACTACACTGAACATAAAAAAGAAACCAGTTGATATCATAATAATTAAAAGGGATGGCTGAAGAGCTGAAGAAGCGTCTTGGGTGAGAAGCAACACATCTTCAAAGAAAAACCAGAAAGTCCAGTTACCTCTTGAAAAAGCACCTTTGGGACAATCACAACCCGAATGACTAGGAATCACCATAGACAATTAAAAGGGATATACAAATATGAGAGTTTGGTCTAGTGGTTAAGATACCAGACTAAAAACTAGGAGACTATGCATTCTAGTCTTGCATTAAGCATGACAACTGATTGGGCAACTTTGGTTCACCATTCTGTCAGCCCCCCAAGTCAGGTTCAGGCAACAAGTGTGCTCTGAAGATTTTTAATGGAACTGTCTTCAATTTACCATTTCTTCCTTGTTCAGAAAGATTTTTTTGGGGGGGGAGGGGGGGAGGGCGAGTGGGAGGGGGAGGATGTTCCAATCTAATGTACAACCCTGTGGATTTCCTATGATCTCCCATCCAAATAATGACCAGAACTAATTCTCCTTAGCTTTTTGAGATCAGTGGAGCTTGCCTAAATACTGCCTATTATTATACTTATTGGCTGCTAATTAGAAATGTTCTGAGGGGATAAGGCTGCAATCATCCTCATGTCAGAGGCACTTTTTAATTGGCTTATTGTATGAAGAAATAGAGTTTATTATAGTTCTTATTGTTCTGAAAAAGTTCAGAATAATTAAACTCATGATATTTTTCTTCAATCAGCACTATTCAAAGAATGGATTATTCTAAGCATTTTAAGCATTATAGACATGACAAAAGCCAGTGTTTCAAATATGGGTTTTTTTTTTTGCCATAACCTTGACAAACTTGCTATTTATGTACCTAAAACAAAGCTTTCCGTAGGAATTTCCTAAGCGAAGAATCTGCTTTGAGTTGGTACCAATGTATATAATGGTTTTGCAAACTCCCGCCCCCCGCCCCGACTCTGTAATACTTTTGTTCTAAAGGCCCTGTCACACTGGCCGACGGATGCAAAACGTTTGTAAAAAGGACACAGCGGATTTGAGAAAGACTGTTCCATCCGTTGGTTATCCGCGCTCAAAGGAGCAAAAAATTTGCATAACCCAGAGCGGACACACCAGCGGAAAGTGAACGGACGGGGGGAGGAGTAAGGGCGGATGGAAAAGCAGGATGCTCCAGCGGAAGCCTGCGGATGGAAAGCGGTTATTGAGAGCGGATGGCACATCCGCAAGGCTTCCGGGGGAGCGGCAGCAAAGCGGAATGCGGAATGGGAAATGAGTGGATGCAGAGTGGAACACCGAGTGATGAAGCGGCATGCACAGCGGATGCAAGAGCGGAATGAGTGGATGCAAGAGGCGCGAAGCCTAGCGGAACGCCTAGCGGATGCCTAGCGGATGCCTAGCGTTCCCTGCGCATGTGGGGAGGGATGCATTGCATCAGGCCATGGTATATAAGGGAAGCAGCTGTCCCAGAAGGTCACCGATTCTCGAGGAAAGACCTGCTTGCCAGACACCGCTCTCAGCCAGCCGAGGACCCCCCCCCCGCCCCTCCCCCCCACCAGCCAGCCAACCAACAACCATGGGAAGAAAATGGAACAGCCTGCTGCACATCTGCTGCCAAGCCCCTGGCAAGAGGCGACAGGGCCCACGCAGGCTCCGGCCAACCCCATGGCCTGACTCTGCTTCTGCTTGGGCTTAATGCTGCCACGGATCGATCTATCACACTGGTGCTGGGCTTCCTCGCTCGATGCTGCTTCCTCTGGAGGTAGGTGCTTCTGCTGATTGCTGCTTCGTGGAGGTGGTGCTTCTGCTGGTGCTTACTCTGCTGATGCCTGCTTCTAGGTGGTAAGGTGCTTCTCCTGGTGCTCACTCTTGCTGGGAGCTGCTCATCTGTGCTGGTGGCCTCGTCTTCTGGTTCTTACTGCCTGGCTGGCGCTGTGCCGGTGGCTGGTGCTATCTAGCTGGTGCTTACCTTCTGCTTGGAGACTGCTCCTCCTCCTGCTGGTCCTGCGCTGGTTGCTCACTCTGCTGGTGCTGCTCCTCAATCCTGCATGGTCCTGACTCGTGCTCGACTGGTCAATGCTCGTGCTCCTGGTCCCTGCTCATGCTCTCTGGTACGCTGGGTTCTGCTGGTGCTCCTGGTTCTCGGCTCCTGGTCCTGCTGGTGCTGCTGGTGGCTACTGGTGCTGCTCGGTCCTGCTTTTGCTGCTACTGTTGTTGCGCTTGCTGCTTCGAAAGCTGTGCTGGTGGTGTGGAGGGAGCAGCGCCTACAAACCTCGAATCAGGCCCTCTGAATGAAGGAGATCCATATGGCCGCTGCCACATAGGGAGGAAGAGGGCAGACGTGTGAAGGCGTAGAGGAAGGCCATACAACATAGAAGCAGGAAGCATGAGGAAAGGAGGTTGGTGGAGTGGGCTGAGGGAGAACGAGTATCTATGGCGGAGGGGACATAGGCTCTAATCGAGACATGCCAAAAGGAAGCAGGCTGACTTGAGAGGAGAAGGCGGAGAGCCTGGGCTAACACACTTCGGAGGTGCTACCTCGGCTGGTGGAAGCAGCATGCTACACCTGGTATGGGAAGCTGGAGCACCTGCAAGAAATCTGGCAGGCACTGGCGGTCAAGCTGACGGACCGGGAGACGCTACAGTGATGGCCGCAAGTGCCAGCTTCTTAGGAGAGGTGAGATCTCTGCCACTCGGTAGGAAGGAGAGCCCCGTCTCACAACCACTGCCTCTCTCTAGTGCAGCCTGCTGTAGTAGCCAGTCACTCATTGCTGGCAAAGAGTCGAGCTCCTGGTGTTCCAGGCAGGTAGTACTGTTGGAGCGGTCAGACCGCCGCTAAACACGTCGTACGAGAAGACCCAAAAGCTGTACTACACCTGTGGGCACGAGGGTAGGAGGACCCCCTTGCATGCAGTGGGAGCAGAGTGGAGAATGGCACTTCCACATCAGCCCAACCCGGCATCGCACCCCCAGCTTCCACACCTCACAAGAAAGGCAGAGAAGGGCGCCTAAAACCCGGAAGGGCAGCAGCGCTCAACTGGTCGCTGCTGGAGATATAGAGACACCATCAGGAGCAAGCGTAGATCTCCTCTTGGTCTTCGCTGGTCCCACACCTGGAACGCCGCGCATCTCCAAGCCGCGCACAGCCTTCCTCACCTATGTTAACCAGACCGCTCAACGAACATGTCGGAAACCTCCCACGTACCGCAGGTGGTGAAGGACAGGATCACCGATCTTACTTCACAACCCTCCAGACCAGATGAACCTGCTTCACCCAGTCCAGGCCTGCTCCTCACCGCTGGTGGATGTCACTCCCTTGCCAAGGCTTTCCACAGGCCCTACCGCCTACAAAGGTACCGGCTACCAGGAGGTTCCAAACATCCCGCGCATATAGGCAGCCCTTCTCCAGTCCACGGCACATGGTAACATCAGACGCGCTGACGCGGTTCACTGATTGCGACGATGGCCCAACTCACACCGACCGAATGCACCAGTGCAGCGCCACCCGAATGGCTAAGACAACCAGTCCTCACGCCGCTTTGCAGACCAGACATCCCCACTACACCTGCTACGCATCCTCACTCCACAGTCAGCCGGCCCTCAGTTTACATCTGTCATCAGTATCTGGTGGCTAAACACCCATCGTCATAGAGGTACAGGGGCTCTCTCAACATCAAATGGGGGCTCGGCCAGCTTAGTCTGAGCAACCTTCCCTCAACACAGTCCGTCTCCTCTGTTTTGTCGCTCTCATTCTCGGGGCTCAGGGCCCCCAGTGGCGCTACTCAAGACGCGAGCACTTCCAGGCCAGGCAGCCACCCTCACAGCGACCATAGGACGCTTCACCCTGAGGACTGGGGCAGTGCCTCCCGAGTGACCAGAAGAGTGCCAAGACGATTGGTGTGGCTCCCTGTTTTGAATCTTTTATTTTTTGCTTCTTGGAGCACTGTGACTCGGGTCAATATTTTCTTTTACAGCTTGTTATTAATAAACGATTTATCTTTGCTTATCACACACTTGTTTCATTTGATTTTTATTAAATAAACATGTCACTATGGGTGGGACAACTTTTAGAAATGGTTTAAGCTTTGCATGCTTGTGGGATGGGTAAGTGATAGCAGTGGGATGGCCAGGGATACCTTTAGGGAAATGGGTAATAGCTGTGGGGTGGGCAGATACCTGTGAGATGGGTAACTAGCTGGGGATGGGCAGGGATACCTTTGGGATAGGTTAAGGATAGGTTGCAGTGGGATGGAGCCAAGGATTAACTTTCGGGATGGGTATAGCTGTGGGATAGATTAAACCTCCAGAGCAAGCATATGTGGGAACTGTATGGTCACGCCTCCCAGGTGCACCCTATGGCCACTTTAATTATCAATAAACAATGTAGATCAATTGATCACACTGTCACATAACACAACTCTTTTATCAAATGCGCCTGTTCACTGTAGGCCCCCCCAACATACATGGCCCAATCTCAATCCGTGGAGATGAGCACAGGCTGACAGGAAGTCATTCTTAATCATACTAATCATCTGACTTGACCACTCCACTGCTAACCAGCTGCGGGCGTTGCCCAACCAGTGCTCAGGAGGTTGCGCTGCTTCTTCCTTCACATGAGCTCTGTTGGGGCTTGGCAACCATCCTTAGTGTCTATCAGGATTTTCGCCCCTTGCACTCCAATTTCTCACCAGGCTCCATGTCCCCATTGGCCTTTTGGAGGTCGCGACGAGCCCTGTTTTCTGCAGACTGGGTAGTGGGTGGCGCATGATGATCTGTGGCAGGATGCAGCAAGCTTCACGATGATTCGCTACACGGTTCTCATGGGGCGATGCTGCATGGTGGTGAGAAGATACCTGCGAAGCCTGTTGGCCAGGAATGCCAACGGCGTTCTCACACACCCGGCCCGCCTTGCCCTGGACAAGCCTTTAGTTGCACGATCCTCTTTCATGGGTGAGCCAGACTCTTGGAAAGTGGGTAGGGCTTCAATGAGGTAGGTTCTGAGGGGGAGTAAGGCGTCATCCGCTCACCGATGAACGTTAGGGCAGCATCTTGGCATGTGTTGGCAGGGGTTCCTGGATCTGGGAAAGCCTCAATGATGAGGTTTGCGTTCCAGGCCCGTCCTTGAGGTCACCTGCGTTGTATACCTGGCATCTGAAGCTGACCGTTGCCTGAAGCATCGATGTACATGAACTTTGTAGATCGGCAGCATTTGACCTGCGGCGACAGGGATGATCGCTGAAGAAGCCCTTGTAGTTGAAATAGGGTGGGAGACCCCGACTTGACTAGGAGCTTTTGCAGGCCATCGTGCTTGGCCAATCTATCGGCTCCAATGGTGTAATGCGGATAATGTTTCCACGTTCTGAATGACCGACTGCTCTGCACTTTCTTCCAGTCTTCTTCAGTTGGAGGGGCCTGGATGGAGTCTCACTCCAGGTATTCCTTCGATGATGCCTGCAGGCAACTTCTCTTTTGACCACAAATGCTGATAGGTGTTGTCGTGGCACGCCTCCAAGCTGTACTGCATGCTCCGCTGTACGTGGTCCCGGAGGCCAGGTGGGCAGCGAGATTCAGTGCACCTTGATGCCCAAGGAGGTCAGGGCTTGGCCGGAAGTTGGTGCTCCCTGTTGGTCAACCTTCGGGTCTCAGCCACTCCACCACTTCGTCAAAACATGGCTGGAGGTATTCCTCATGAAGTTCTGGAATGAGCAACAGGAGGGTCTTTTTGTTCCTCCAGCTCAGCCATCAGCTTGTTGTTCAGTCCGTACTCTGCTTGCTTTCCCCCGATCCCATCTTCGGGAGCCCAGACACTTCTTCTTGGGACGCGTCCTTTTCTTCGCCGTAGAACAGTTTGAAAGAGCCTGGTAAGATGACTTCGCACTGGTTGCAGAATGATGGTGGCTTACCAAAGGAGTGTGTTAGCGATCCTTGGTGGACCATCAATTGGATACTGTGGAAGAGGCAAGAGCCAGATGAAGGTGCAGAGGTAACTGCACAGGCAGGGCTGCTGGACTTGAAAGTGAGATCCAGGTGAGTTTCCCTCCCCCTTTTTATACGCGCCAATATAGGGCTTTTCACACTATGTGTCCTTTTGCAATCCTCTACGGCATCCTCTAGACATCCTTCAATATCCGAGATAGGTCCCCTCTGCGAACGTATTTTTCCATTTTAAAATGCTTTTCTTTGCCAGCTGCTCCGCTTTCATCCTTTCTCTTCGTCTGTGCTACTAACGCTGCGCATGCCGTTCCGCAGGACCGTTTCACTATCCTCCCTGTGTCCGCTTTACCGCTGGAGCAGATTTTGAGTTGCACCGGATGCGTAGCGGATGCCTAGCGGATATAGCGGAGCCGTGTTAACGGATGACGACGGATGTAGAATGGATGTTCTCCGTATGGCGTTGCAGATGCAGAACGGCACGCGTTTGATACTATTTTTCGCTCAAAAAGTGTTTGAGCCAAGCTCAAAACTTTTTGAGCAGATGAAATGTCAGTTGACGGATGCTGGACGGATAGAGAGGATGAAAAACGGACGCAGTGAGTACAGAACGGATGAATCACATTAAACCAAGCGGACTCGCGCAAGTTGTTGTCTTCTCGTGTTTTACATCCTCTTTCCATCCGTTGGTGCAGTGTGACATGGGCTTAAGCTAGAAAGAAATTGGCATGTAGTCTTAAAGAATGGAGATTAATTCCCCACTCAGCATTGTGGATAATAACAATCCCATTTTCTAGGTATCATTTGGAGAGAACTCTCATTTCTGAGTCCTGGAATCGACTTCCTGTGACAATTTTAAAATATTTGCAGAAGGATCTATATATATTGTATCTGAACATATGGTGTGTCCTTTTCTCTCACTGTTGTGCAATCTCAACTCCTTGCATTTCTGCAATTAGGCATGAAGGCTTCCAGTCAAAAGATATTGCTTTATGATGGGGATGAGGTGGAGGAGAGGACCCAAGGAGGCAATGAGGTTTTGTGACAAATTTGATTCATGGTACACCTTCTTTTAGATCATATATCTTATATTTCAGATCATACCTGCCACTATTCAGACAAGGAAAAGAATGGACTTCTGGATGGTATGAAGAGATAAAGATTTATGATTTTCGTCTTCTTCCATTCTTAGAGGCTATCTTCTAAATTTTGATTGCTTACTGTCTAGGTGGCAAGTGGAAAAAACACTTCTCATCTTTCTGTTGTGTTTTTACTTGATGAATTGTGGGCCCCAAAGCAAGAAAATAGAAAATAGGACACATCCCTTCTTCATCTGAGAAGAAGAATTTCCTGATTAGGCTCAACATATTTTAGAGCTAAGTAAGAAAGAAACTTACATCAACGCAAAGCTAGATGGAGTTGCTTACTATTTTAAAAGCTCTTTCACATGATTTATTTCCCATGATTTGGAAATCCTGAATGCTTGCAAATAAGAAGCTGAGTAGATGATATAAGATTGTTCAGTGTTCAAGCAGAGACTTAACATTAATTTTGACATTCATTTACCAAAGAGGGAGAAATAGTACTGAAAGTGAATATTTCTTCAAGATGGAGTGACCTGTTTACAGGTTCTATGCTATAGACATAATGTGTGGTTTAGAAATATTTTTATAAGGCCAAGCTTAACAGCAATTATACTGAATAACAATAACAGACTTTATGAAGAAATGTATACATAGGATCTCACTGCAGCCTTAATGCAAGCTTGACTTGCATATTATGGAGGCTTTAATTTTCGTTTAGCACAAAAACCTAGTCTTCTTATCAGATTTCCGAGGTTTATAGTATGAAATCATATTCTGTATTTATTCCACTTAGTGGAATATCCCCAGCAACAAAGATAATGATTTTTTGGGGAGCCCCAACATATTATTCAGAAATAGAACCATTTAATAAAGCATGACTGGCAACTATACAAAGAAGGATTAAACTCTCCCTCTATCAGTTGAATGTTTTTTGTTGTTATTGTTGGTTATTTTGGCTTTGGTGGCTGCTGTATTATATCTGCAGTAGATTTCTTCTTAAACTCTTAATAATAGATTTTTTTTCCTGCAGTCCTTCTATTGATTTTTGTGTTGTTTCTTTGTGCTTGCAACATTAATAAATTAATTAGTTTTTTTTAATAGGGGGGGAGGGTTATTGGCTGTCATTCTATATATGCCTGGGGCAATGAGGCAGGTTGATAAGAAGCTCATTCACAATTTAGGTATAATCAGCCTGCACTTTAATGGAGTGTTTTCATCACAGTCTTTCCATTCTTAAAATGTGCGCAGACACTCCAAAGAGATATCCAAGACTTTCTGTAAGCTTCCCATCTGATTTAACATTTGTAGCACTGCACATATGGCTTAAGAGCAGGAAGTATTCACCAACTGGACAATGATGTTCATTCCAAGGCTTGACTTCATCACTGGGTTGGCAGTGCAGTCTTCAACCTGTCTTCCTTGGAAGAGAAACCAGAGTTGGCAGAAAAATTGATGGACTCCATGACAACTATGGATCTGTCCCAGTTCAGCAAGGACCAACATGCACAGGAGGCTACCCATTAGAACTGCTTTTTGTCTCAGGATGGAAGATATCATCTGTTCCTTTTCCTGGCCAGATCACATTCTAATTGGTTTAGATTGACCAGTGCCACCAATTTCTTTTGGGAGAATGGTCTACAGTTAATTTTCACCTCCCAACCACAATCGAGACTGATGATTCCATTGCTAAACTCTATGGTTGTTAAGCAAGACATCACATGACTGTGCCTTCTGATTTCATTTTTTTATGTGTTCCCCTTTAATTCTGCAGGTTGGGATAGGTTGTGAAGCTTGTGAATAATGGTCACATGACTGCAGGAGGTTATAACTGTTGTATATGCAAGCTGTTTTTATTCAGCTGATTTAACTTCAAACTGTTGCTAAATAAGGCAATCAGTAAATGAGAACTATTTGTAGTTATTTGATCTCTCCCAGGCATCTAATGGAACTGTTGGGTTTTCAAAGGGGTGTTGTGGTTAGCCGGAAGCAGGTGCGGACGACTGAGGAGAGCAAGGACTCAGATGAGGGGCCAAGACCATTAGGGAGTGGACTGCTGCCTTCAGAGACTGTGGGGGCTGGCAGCAGCAATGAGGAGGTTCCCAAGGAGTCTGTGCCAAGTGCGCATGCACACAGGATTGCTCACAGGAAAGAGCAGCTACAACAGCATCGGCGACCTGGGAGTAAGGCTGCAAGGTAATGGCCGCTCCTTCAAGAAGATAAAAGGCAGCTGTGAAATGAATGTTCTTTGTAGGAAGCAAAGACGTTTTGAAACAGCCTCGTGGACATTACAGTTGTATTTGAAGACTCTTGTATTGTAAACTATTTCTTATCTGTTGTTTTTTGGCAGCCTTACAAAAACTTGGCAAGACTCTTTCTTGTCAAAGCTAATTAGTTGGAAGCAGCCTTTTATCTGTGAAGAAACAGGATTCATAGATGAAACATTAAAAGGTTGTGCTGCTGCCTTTGTTGTATGTTAGCTGTCTTGGAACCAGGTTTGGATCAGAACAAGGGGACTTTCCAGAGGTTGCAGTTGCTGAGGCTCTAGCTGGGATAGCAACAGCCTTGAACAGAATTGCATATGAGCAGCTTTGTGGGCCAGAGCTCTCCCACTTATTTTCTATCATCACTTGCATGGCCAAATATCCCAGTTCAATCCAGTACGATTCTGTGAGCTGAAAGACGCAGCATTTCTCTTGATGCAAAACTGTACAGTGTAAGATCCCCCTTCCCTCCCTCCCTCCCTCCCTCCCTTCCTTCCTTCTTTCCCAGGGAACTATTGGAAATATTATGGAAAGAAACAGATTCACTGAATCTGACCTGACTCTTTCCAGTTTTACTTAATCCTGCTCTTCCTTTTTATAGATGCTATGTAGCAAGAAGGTTGAATTAATTCAGGAATTAAGAAGCTGGGATGTTCAAAGGATATGACATCTACCTAATATCTGTGTCCGACATGGAGCACAGCTACAGAAAATCAGGGCCAGTGGACAGTAGTCTTTGGTATACAAGCAGCATGAATACTGAAATCAATGTACTGGACAATATATTTTATATTTCTGTTACAAGAATGCCCCTTTGTTAGTTGCCAACTTGGAATGTTCTACAGCACAGTTTAGAAATTAACATTGATGACAATTTCTAGTATTTAAAAGATTGGACTTTATTCTAGAATATCACGCAGGAGCTGTACAGAGGTTGGGCAGCATATAAATTTAATAAATTATTACATGCACAAAAATATGCAATCACAGCTGCCAGTTCTTTAGCTGGTTGTCCTTCATAGGCATCAATTTTTCCCTAAGAATCTAGGATATTGTAATGTATCAATGAACTATATGTGTGGATTCAAGCAGTGGATGGAAATTTTGTCCGTGTGCATATTTTCTAAGTGCCTCTCCAAGTTTTTTGGGTATTGATATTTATAGAAGGAAGTGACTAATCACTGCTTTTTCAAGAAAGACACCTACATTTTGGTGGCTTCTTTTTGGAATGAAGATCATGATATGCATTACAACCTGCAATTTCCACTTAGGCATCAGGGTATCCTCTCTATTAATCTTTCTGATTTTCTTTTGGTAAGCACTTTCTACTGCCTTCATTGGGCATAATTTAGTAGCCTTGGTCATCTCTTTGATAAAGAAGCATGCTCAAAAGAGGAGTAAGAGCATCTGATAAACTATCATCTGGCCAGCCAGCTCAGAGAATGTGTTTTCCTGAAATTCTTCAAAATCAAAGGATTCTTGTCACTTCTTCCATGTTATTTATAGGAGCCACTGGCTGCAAAGTTGGCCAATGAGCTCATCATATTTATCAATGATATGATTTAACAATTTATGCTAAATGATGTATAATGAATGTTTTCATAAAATACTAGACCATATATCACAGTTTTGAACTAAAATGCCTGGTTTCATAAGACAGATAAACAAATCACCTAAATGCTTATCATGTGAGACCCAAATATTTTCCTGAACAACATTCCAATTCATTATGCTTGCTTTGTAGAACTTTTCAGCTAGGTTTTAGAAGTAGTCCTTATTGCAAACTTCACAGAGATAATTAAAGGTTCCATTATAACTTGCCAAGCATTTATATGGCCCCCCAAATGCAGACTAGTTTACATATATATTGGTATGTCACAATGTTACTTACTATTTCTTCATTGACTTCCATACCAGTTTAATGCTGTACATTTGTTAATTTGATGACTGTTGAAATATTCCGTGAATTTGCTACCCGTCCAATATAGAAATTAAATCCTGTTTCCAGAACTTTTATGATGTTGTATGCTGGGATAATTTTTATATGTTGAATAAGTCATTGAATAAGTCATAAGTCATCAAGTCATTTTTCCTTTTTTTCCCCACAGCTTCTCCTTAGTCTTAGAACTAAACTAAAATTTTGTATGTGACTTTATATTTATTTAAAGTCCTCCCCTACATGAAGGGCAATCTAGTTCAGATGAACAGCCCTGGATATAATTAATATTTGAGCTGTCTTTTTTAAAAAACAGAAAGACTAGGAGAATCTGCTGAATGATCCAGAATATATATTATGTACATAAAAATGAATATTATATTAGATTCTGAGTATGCCCCTTTCTTAATTTAGGATACATTTAATACTAGTAATATACTTTATGTATTTAATGTTGTTGGAAAATATAATAACTAGAAATTATAATAAAATTAAAATACATTATCTGAGCTAAATGTTTGAATTAATTCTGCCTCTGGTCCTCATTCTTTTCATTATTTTAAGTTTGCAAACATTCTGGAAAACAGGTTGTGTCAAGGTTTTGTAAGGTTTCTTACACACTGATCATGGCATCACAATTAAAAAGAAGCTAGTTTTGATCTTAGTTCAGCGTGTTAACAAAATAGCGTGTGGGATCAAGTGTGATGAATAATACGAGTTTGTGTTGATTCTGACATGGAATTGGCTTACATGTAGATATTTAGTGATACATGAATTATTCCTGACACAAAACTGATTCTTCAGTAGATAAGAGAACTTGCTTTAGGCAACGGCTGTGTGGGAGTTATTTTTTTAAAAGTAGATTTAATTAAAGATTAATTGGAAACAAGTTTAACTGCTAAAATGGTATTGGCCTATGAATAATTGATGAGATATTGAAACACTGCTTTTTAACTGCCCAGCAGGAACGCACATCTACAAACTGGAATTTTATGGATCAATGCATTAATTATTCTTCAATCTGCATCATTTGTTTTTTCTTGCCTGCTCTCATCTCACACAGAACAGCTGCTCTGGAATTTTTGTAGATGGGTTAAAGCGGTAGGCAGCCCCTTATCTTGTATTTTGGGGATAATTTTTTCCTTCCTTTCTCTGTCACATTGCTGTTAATCTAAATGCCTGAGGATATGCAGAATCCAGACCAGTTAACTGGAAAACTTTATCTTTTCAAAGAAAATTATTGTTTCTTTTTATTGAATTATGGTTCAGTGTACAAATATATATATATATATATATGGATCTTTGGTTATTCGGGTTTTCTCCCGCGTAGAATTGGAAGTATCTAGGGCAACGTTTCGGATGATCTCCATTCATCATCTTCAGGGCTTGTTTTCTTCAGCTCTGGTGCTTCTCAGGTAATGTGAGCTTGTCAAGCTTGTTCTTTCCTTTTAACTGCTAGTGGGGTGTGACTTGATTGGGTGGGGGTTTGGCTGTGTTCTGATTGGTAGGGGTTTGGCTGTGTTCTGATTTGGCTGGGGGTGTGTTCTTGCTTAGGTTGGGGCCCTGGCTGTGCTCAGGTTCAGTCTTAGTTGCCTGGGGAATTTGAGCTGGTGAGCTGTGATCTCTGTTAGTTTGGGCATTCAGTGTTCGTCGTTATGCCACATCTTCATGGTGGGTGTCAGTTTGCTCTTGTAGTGGGTCAGAGGGGTTTGAATGTGGGTAGTGGTGCAGCTGGCAGTATCGGCTTCTGTTCGTGTCGTGTCTCCTCTTCTGTGTGGGTGTGAGTCTTTTTTCTGCATGGAAGTGTGGTTGTACGCATCTTGTGTGGCATTGTGGGTGTCGGGTCTGGTGTCATTCTTCATGTTGGTACTCTGTTATTTAATGAGGGAGGTTTCCACAATGGTTGGTAGGCGGGAGGTAATCCAATCTCGTTTATTCATGCTGTGTGGGGCGTTTTTCGTCATTATTCTCTATGGCTTCCTCTGATTATTCTGGTTGTTGAAGTGTTCGGTTTGGCGATGGTTCTGGTATTTTTACAAGTCAATTTCATGCCTGTTGGCTTTTGAGGTGTTGGAAACCAGGGAAGAGGTCAGTTCTTCTTTTTTGATTGAGTTTTTGGTGTTTCTTCAATGCGTGCACTATTTCTTCTGTTAGTTTGTCCTATGTATGTGTGGGTGCAGGCAGTGCAAGGGAGATTTCGTATACTCCTTGGTTTTCTAACTCGATTTTGTCTTAGGGTTTTCTGTAGGATGGTGGATATTTTTTCTGTTTGTGCAGATGCTGGTTTTAATGTTGTTTTTTTGGAGGAATCTTTGCTGATTTTTCGTCTGTAGTGGCTTTTATATATGGGAGGAGGGCTTTGCCATTCCTCTGTGTTCTCTGTCTTGGCTTTTGGTTGGCGTTTCTTTTGGATTAGGTGGGTAATTTTCTTTTTTTGGGAATTCCATTTGGCTGTAAGTAAATTAGTGAGAGTGTGGTAGTTCGGTTTTTAAGTGTTGTTCATATTCGGCTAAGCATTTTGTTCTGGAGAGAGTGTCTTGGTAAGACAATTGATCGCTGGGTGCTGGGCAGTGGTGTGTGAGAGTGCATGTAGATAGCGGTTTGGGTATGTGTTTTCTTCTGGTAGATGGTGCGTGTGTCCTAGGGCGAGCCATTGGATTTTTTGTATACTAAGACATCTAGGAAGGGGAGTTGATTGGGTTGGCTCTGGTTTCCATAGTGAATTTGTAATTTTTGGGAGTGTAGGCTGTTGAGGTGTGGTGAGGAAGTTGTTCAGTTTTTCTTTCGCCGTTTGTGGCTAGTTATGAAGGTGTCCCATCTAACGTATTGAGCAGAGTTTGGGTTTGTGATCATATTTTTTCTAGAGCTTGTGTTTCAAAGTGTCCATGTAGAGTTTGCGATGACAGGTGAGAAGGGGTGATCGCCATGGGTGCTCCTTTATTTGTTTTGTATTTTTTGACAGCATTGGTAAGGTGAAGTATGTATTGGATAGGCAGTGGTCTGGGTAGATCAGGATGTACTTGGGGGGGGTTGTATTTGTTTGGATGTCTGTCAAGGCTTCTTTTAATAGGCACTTGGGGTGAAGAGGATATGAAGTCGAAGCTCACTAGTAGGACGTTTGCTGGGTTTGTAAGTTTTGTTGCTTTATGATCTCAATGACTGGAAATGAGTTTCCTTACCTGTGAGTTGATGATTCTGCATAGGTCTGTAATTGTTTGGCGAGAAATTTGGCTAAGTTTTGTAGAGGGTTTGAGCCTATGGAGCTGACTTATGTGGTCGTCAGTGGGGTTTCTCTTCTTTGTGTATCTTGGGAGAACGAAGCCATAACAGCTTAGGGCATCTGGATGATATTTTTTCTCGTGGGTATATGATTCTTTGGCTGGACATTTTTTCGCGATGGGGGAGGCTTTTATTTTGGATCTGGGGTTTTTTTAGGTAGGTGGTAGGGGTCACGGTGTTTACGGGGTTTCGAATGTGGGGTCTTGTAGTAGGTTGGTTACATTGGTTTGGTAGTCAGATGTAATTCATACCACTGTTTGCATTGCCCTTAGTCTGCTGGTAGGATATTTATGCTGGTGTCTTTCTTTCAGAGTTAAGTAGTGCAGTTTTGTTCTTCTTTGGATAAGTTGCTTTTGGGTGGTCTTGCTAGTGCATGAGGGAATGTTGGTGATTTCGAGTCTGATATTCTGTTAGCAATCATCAAGGGGTTGGTTTTGGTTCAGGCTGGTTTCAACTCGCGTATGATGGTTTCTGTTTGGGCGATGTGTTTGGGAGGCACAGCAAAGTTGAATCCTTTCGAAAGGAACATTGGTTGTTCGGCTTCATAGTTGAGGATTCGTTGTCTGAGATGTTGTGCAACTGTTTGTTTCATGTGTGGGTGTGAGGGGAGGAGGTAGTTTGGTTTTCTGGTGTTTTTGTAGTTTTCTGAGTTTGTTGGTATGTTTGTGTCTGTCTTGAAAGGTGGTCTGTGTTTCAGCTCTCCAGACAGCAAGTTGTTTGGATTTGTTCCCAAAGTAATGGGGTGAATCCTTGTTTGCTTAGTCTGAGGTGAAGGTTGGGTGAGAGTTCCTTCTGTTGAGTTTGGGCGTCCTAGGAGGAATCTTTTTGTGTGAGTTCATTTCTAATAAGGGCCAATTCTGTTCTTTTTAGGTGCGCTTTGGTGGCTGCTGTGGTTGGTGTGGAACTTCAAATTGGAACTTATGGGGATAATTTTGGATCTCGGCAGTTTCGGGATAAAGGGTGAGGTCAGCTATAAATCGGAAGCTCTTTGCGACTTCAAGTTTTTCTCATAGTCCTGGTCAAGATATGGGTTTCCTCCACTCCGTAGAGGTGCATATTTGTTTTCTGAGGTTGTTCTGCGAAGTATTTGTAATGTGGATCTTTGTGTTATTCGGGTTGTTTCTCCCCGCGTAGAATTGGAAGTATCTAGGGCAACGTTTTCAGATGAAGTACTGCATTCATCATCTTCAGGCCTTGTTTCTTCAGCTCTGTCTTCTCAGAGTAATTGTGAGCTTGCAGCTGGCTTCTTCCTTTTAAAACTGCTAGTTGGGGGTGTGGACTTGATTGGAGTGGGGCGTTTTGGGCTGGCTGTTTCTGGGATTGGGGTAGGGGTTTGGCTGTGTTCTGATTGGCTGGGGGTGTGTTTCTGCTTTAGGTGGGGGCCTGGCTGTGCTCGAGGTTGTAGTCTTAGTTGCTGGGGGATTTGAGCTGGTGAGCTGTGATCTTGTTGTTTGGCTCGCAAATGGCTCCTCTAGGACTACACCCATTCTACAGAGAAAACACATAACAACCGCTATCTACAATTGCACTCTCACACCACCACCCAGCACAGATCAATTCTGTAGGCCTATAGACACTCACTCCAGAAACAAAATGCTTAGCACGAGTTAACAACACTTAAAAACCACAACATCACTCTCACTAATGATACTTACAAGCCAATTGGATTCCCAAAACAGAAGATTATTCATCTAATCCAAAAACGAAACCCCAACCAAATAGCCAAGACAGAGACTAGAGAATGGACAAAGCCCTCCCCTCCCATATATAAAAGGCAACTACAGACAAAATCAGCAAGATCTCTCCAAAACACACAATCATTAAAACAGCATTGCTGCACAAACAGAAAAATATCCACCATCCTAAGAAACCGCTAAAGACAACAATGACGAGTTAGAAACCAAGGAGTATACGAATCCCTTGCCACTGCCTGCCCCAACCACATACATAGGAGCAAACTAACAGAAGAATCTAGTGACGCATTGAAGAAGCACAAAAACTCAATCAAAAAAGAAGAACTGACCTCTTCCTGGTCCAACACCTGAAGCCAGCAGGACTGAAATTGACTTAAAAATACCAGAAACCCTCGCCAAAACGGCGAACACTTCAACAACAGAATAATTCAGAGAAGGCATAGAGATAGAAAAAAAATGCCCACACAGATGATAACGAGATGATACCTCTCCGCCTACCAACCATTTGGAAACCTGCCTCATTAATAAACGAGTACTAACATGAGAATGAACATCCAGACCCACACCCACAAGTTGCACAACAAGATGCTACACCCCACTTCCATGCAGAAAGACGCTCACACCCACACAGAAGAGGAGACACGACCACGAACGCAGAAGCCATACTGGCAGCTGGACCACTACGCCACTCAAACCTCTGACCAATAAACAAGAAGCAAACTGACACCACCCGATAAGATGTGGCATGACCACGAACAGCGAAGCCAAACCCAAAGATCACAGCTCACGCAGCGTCAATCGCCCAGCAAACTAAGACTACCTGAGCACAGCCCAGGCCCCCACCTAAGCAGAACACACCCCTCAGCCATCAGAAACAGCCAAAACCCCCTAGGCCAATCAAGAACACGCCAATACCCCACCAATCAAGTCACACCCCACCTATGCAAGTTAAAGGAAGAAGCAGCTGCAAGCTCACATTAACTCTGAGAAGCAGAGCTGCAGCAGACAAGCCTGAAAGATGATGAATGAGACTTCATCAAAAGAAAACGTTGCCATAGATACTTCCAATTCTAACGGGCAGAAAACCCGAATAACCAATAGATCCACATACAAATACTCGCGAAAACGCTCACAGAAAACAATATATTGCACCTCTACGGGGAGGAAACCCCAATACTGACCAGGACTTTGAAAAACTTGAAGTCCAAAGAGCTTCCATTTTATGTGACCAACTACCTTCCTACGAAACTGCCGAGATCAAATATTAATCGCCGATAATTGCTTCAATTGAAATTCGCACACGCAACAACACAGCCACCAAACGCATCCTAAAAAGAAACAGAATTGGCCCTTATTAGAAATGAACTTCACAACCAAAAAGATTCCTCTAGACAAATCATACAAAGAACTTCTGCACACTTACGCTCAGACTATCAAGCAACAAAGATTCACCCCTTATTTGGGACAAATCCAACAAACTTGCTGTCTGGAGAGCTGAAACACAAGACCCTTAGCACAGACACACATACCAACAAACTGCAGAAATAGCAACAACACCACGAAACAAACTCCTTCCCCCACTCACCAGCCACACATGAAACAAACAGTCCAACATTCAGACAAAGATCCTCACTGAAGCCGAAACCAATGTGCCTTTCGAAAGGATTTCAATCTTTTGCTGGGTTGGCTCCCAAACACATCGCCACCGAAACCATGCATATGAACGGAGTGTGAAGACACGGCTGACCAAACCAACCCTGATGATGCTAACAGAAATCAGAGCCGTCTAGAATCTTACTCAACATCTGCTGGCACTAGCAATAACACCCAAGCAACTATCCAAGAAGAATACAACTGACACTACTAACGTTGAAAGTAAGACACCAGCATAATAATCCTACCAGCAGACAAGGGCAATGCCAACCAGTGGTTGTATGATCATCTGACTACTCAAACGCAAGTTACCACCTACTCCAAGAACCCCTACATTACAAACCTACTCGTTTAAACACTGACCCCACCACCCGTACCGTAGAAAAAACGCACCAGATCCAAAATAAAAGCCTCGCCCCATACAGCGACAGAAATCACGCACAAGAATCAATACCCGGAGAAAATCATTCCAGATGGCCCTAAGCTGTATGGTCTCCCCAAGATACACAAGAAGGAAACCCTCCCCTACCGACCATATAGTTCAGACTCCATAGGCCTCACTCTACAGAACTTAAGCCAAATTTCTCACCAAACAAGATTACACGACCTATGGCAGGAATCCATCAACTCACAGGTAAGCGAACTCATTCCAGTTCATTGAGATCAATAAGAAGAACAAAACTTCACAACCAGCGACTACTAGTGAGCTTCGTGTTATTCCCTCTTGCACCCAAGTGCCTATAAAAGAAGCCTTGACAGAGGCATGCTAAACTAAATAAAACACCCCCAATGTACGTCCTAGATCTTACCAACACTGCCTAAGTCCACATACGATACTTCACCTACAATGGTCAAAAATACAAACAAATAGAAGGAGCAACCCATGGGAGTTCACCCCTCTCCGAGGCAGTCTGTCATCACGCTGAACCTTACATGGAACATTATGGAAACACGAAGCGTTCAGAAAAATATGATCACAAAACCAAACTCCTGGCTCAGATATGTAGATGACCACCTTCATCAATCTGCTCACACGGATAGAAAACTGAAACAACTTCTCAGCTACGACCTCAACACGCCTACAAACCCAAAATACAATCACTATGGAAACAGGAGGCCAACAATCAACTTCCCTTCCTAGATGTTCTTTAGTTACAAAATCCAACTGGCTCCCTAGGACACACATCTTACCAGAAGAAAACATACAAACGCTAATAATCTCACCTACAGCCACCAGGCACGATCAATTTCCGTAGCCAAGACACTCATCTCCAGAACAAAAATGCTTAGCCGATGAACACACTTAAAAACCGAAACTACACACGTCTCGACTCAATGTAACTTACAGCGCATTGGATTCCAAAAAAAGAAGATTACGCACACCTATCCAATAAAGAAACCCAACCAAAGCCAAGACAGAGAACAAGAGAATGGCAAAGCTCCTCCATATTAAAAGGGCACTAACACAGACAAATCAAGTCAAGAATCCTCCAAAACACAACATTAAACAGCGCATTCTGCACAACAGAACATATCTCACCATCCTAGAACCCTAAAGACAAAAATCAGTTAGAAAAAACCAAGGGAGTATACCGAAATCCGTTGCATCTGCCTGCCCCATCCACATACATAGGCAAACTAACAGAAGAATTAGTGCACGCATTGAAGAAGCACAAAAAACCAATCAAAATAGAACGAACTGACCTCTTTTCCCTGGTCCAACACCCTCAAAGCCACAGGAACTATGAAATTGACTTTAAAAATACGCAGAACCATCGCCACAACCAGAAGCACGTTCAAACAACAGAATAATCAGAGAAGCATAGAGATAGAAAAACGCCCACAGCATAATAAACGAGATGAATACCTCCCGCATACCACTTTGTGGAAACCTGCTCATTAATAAACGAGTACCTAGACATGAAGAATGACACCAAGATCCGCCACACGCACAAGTGCCCACAAGATGCTACCACCAACTTCCATGCAGAAAAAAGACTTCAACCCACACAGAAGAGGAACACGACCACCGAACAGTACAGATCGCATATCTGCAAGCTGCCACCACTACCCACTTCAAGCCCGCTCTGACGCGCATACAAGAAGCAACTTGACACCCACCATGAAGTATGTGGCTATGACCACGAAACGAGCCAAACAACAAGATCACAGCTGCAACCAGCTCAAATGCCCAGCAACTAAGAACTAAGCCTGAGCAAGCAGCCACCGCACCTAAAGCAGAACCACAGCCCCAGCCAATCAGAACACAGGCGCAAACCCCCTACAAATCAGAACACAGCCAAACCCCCAACCAAATCAAGTCCACACCCCCTAGCAGTTAAAGGAAAGAAGCAGCTGCAAGCTCAACATACTCTTGAGAGCCAGAGCTGAGAAACAAGCACTTGAAGATGAGAATGAGACTTCATCGAAACGTTGCGTAGATACTTCCAATTCTAGCGTGGAGAACCCGAATAACAAAGATCCACATATCAATACTGCGCGGACAACTATATTATATATATATAATATAGTATATATATATATATCTATATGAATATATATTATTATATATATATATATATATTTTTCCTGAGGGTTTTTCGCGAGTATTGTATGTGGATCTCTGGTTATTCGGGTTTTCTCCCGCGTTGAATTGGAAGTATCTAGGCAACGTTTCGATGAAGTCTCATTCATCATCTTCAGGCTTGTTTCTTCAGCTCTGTGCTTCTCAGAGTAATGTGAGCTTGCAGCTGCTTCTTCTTTTAACTGCTAGTGGGGGTGTGACTTGATTGGGTGGGGGTTTGGCTGTGTTCTGATTGGGTAGGGGGGTTGGCTGTGTTCTGATTGGCTGGGGGTGTGTTCTGCTTAGGTGGGGGCCTGGCTGTGGCTCAAGTTAGTCTTAGTTGCTGGGGGATTTGAGGCTGGGTGAGCTGTGATCTTGTTGTTGGCTTCGTGTTCGTGGTCGTGCCACATCTTCATGGTGGGTGTCAGTTTGCTTCTTGTATGGGTCAGAGGGGTTTGAAGTGGGTAGTGGTGCAGCTGCAGTATTGGCTTCTGGTTCGTGGTCGTGTCTCCTCCTTCTGTGTGGGTGTGAGTCTTTTTTCTGCATGGAAGTGTGGTGGTAGCATCTTGTGTGGCACTTTGTGGGTGTGGGTCTGGTGTCATTCTTCATGTAGGTACTCGTTTATAATGAGGGCAGGTTTCCAAAATGGTTGGTAGATACTTCAATTCTACGCGGGAGAAAACCCGAATAACCAGAGATCCATATATATATATATATATATATATATATATATATATATATATATATTATATATATATATTTATAGTATATATATATATATGTGCTGTTAGCTTCTTCCGGGTATTATCCACGTCATTGTAGTTCTGTTAAAGTTGTAGCTCATTGTAGTTCTGTTAAAGTTGTAGCACGTTTCAGCAGAATCTCATCTGCCATCATCAGGCTTCTGTATGTATACAGTATGTATACAGAAGCCTGATGGTGGCAGATGAGAATTCTGCTGAAACGTTGCTACAAACTTTAACAGAACTACAGTGAGCTACAACTTTAACAGAACTACAATGACGTGGGATAATACCCGAAGGAAGCTAAACAGCACAAATGTAAGTACCCGCGAGAGCTTAAAAACATATATATATATATATATATATATATATATGTGTGTGTGTGTGTGTGTGTGGTGTGTGTGTGTGTTGTATGTATGTATGTATATATGCATGCATGCATAATATATATATATATATATATATATATATATATATATATATTTATATATATTATATTATATATATATATATATGTGTGTGTGTGTGTGTGTGTGTGTGTGGTGTGTGTGTGGTGTGTGTGTGTGTGTGTGTGTGTGTTTTTTAAAGCTTTCGCGGGTACTTCATGTGTTGCTGTTTAGCTTCCTTCGGGTTTTTTTTTTTTGTCTGTTTTTGAAGGCAGTCTTGATGTGAGCCTGTGTAGTATCTTACTGATTTTGTCTGTAGTACCTCTTATGTAGGGCAGGACAGCTTGTTCCATAGGTCTGTTGATTTTCTCGGTCTCTGTTATGTCTTGGTGTGTTTTTGGTGGATCAAGCTGGTGATTTTGTTTTTGTGGAAGCGTTGCCTGTCAATACTTTAAGTCAGGTGCAATAGTTCAGTCTGATGATGGCAGATGAGATTGCTGAGAACGTTGCTACAACTTTAAAAGCACTACAATGACGTGGGATAATACCGAGGAAAGCTGAATATGCACACACACACACACACAACACATATGTTTTTTTAAGTTTTTCGTGGGTACACTCAAGACTGCCTTCAAAACAGACAAAAAATAGTACGCCATCCTTAGAAACCCCAAAGACAAAATTGACCTGGAAACCAAGGCATATACGAAGTTCCCTGTGGCATCATGCCGGCCACATACATTGGACAGACCAAAGAAAAAATACGTACCACGCCTGGATGAACACAAAAATGCAGTAAAAAAGCTGGAACACACTCCTCAACTAATCAACACATGAAAACCACAGGTCACAACATCAACTTCATGGCACCAAAACCGAGCCACTTTAGAAACCCAGCCCAGAATCATCAGAGCAGCCATATGAGATTGAAAAAAGACCTGACAAGCTTGAATAGAAAAGATGATTCCACCAGACTGTCAATCATTTGGAAGCCTGCACTCTCAAATAGAAAGATCTCTAACACAAGCAGGCAAACACCTGGGCACAAACAGACTGATACCTCCACCTCAAACACACCCCAACCAGGCACCCAGATGAAACCTAGCTTCCTAATAGATAATAGCCGTCCTTTCACATGAAGCCAAGTTGCACTGAAGCCTGCCAATACAGAACACCAGTGTTGCCAGCCAATCAAAGCGACAAAACAGACAGAAGAAACCAGAAACATCAATCAAACAAACTCCAAGTCCAATAAACACAGACCAAGACTCCAACCAATCAGGATGTAGAAAAAAAACATCCTGGCACAGCAATAGGCTAGCCTCAAATTTAAAAGCAATGGCTGTGAGAGTCTGACCCACATACAAACTCAATACAGAAGCCTGATGATGGCAGATGAGATTCTGCTGAAACGTTGCTTACAACTTTAAAGCACTACAATGACGTGGGATAATACCCGAAGGAAGCTGAACAGCACACATCTAGTAACCGCGCAAAACATAAAAAAACATATATATATATATATATATATATTATATATATATATATATATATATATTATATATTATATACATGTAAGTACCCACGAAAACTTAAAAAAACATATATATATATTCATGTAAGTACCCACGCGAAACTTAAAACAACATATATATATAATTATATAATATTATTATATATATATATATATATATATGTATATATATATGGTTTTTTAAGTTTTCGCGGGTACTTACATGTCATTGGAGTTGTGCTTTAAAGTTGTAGCAACGTTTCAGCAGAATCTTATCTGCCATCATCAGGCTTCTGGCAGATGAGATTCTGCCAAAGTTGCTACAACTTTAAAAGCAACTATAATGAACGTGGGAAAATACCAGAACAAAGCTGAATACCATACAATGTATATACTCGTGAAATTTAAGAAATATATACTTCATGGCTCAGAGTGAAAAATAATGGCAGCTGCAGCTGGAGCCTAAGGGAAAGAAAGAAACACATTAGAATAGAACAGGTATCATAGGAATAAACATTGAGACTGCCCCAGTCTTCTGAAACAAGGTTGAACACAGAGAATTGAGATCATCCAGTGGATATCTGGGTGCATATGTATTAGATATCAAGTAGTGTTCTTAATCTTTTACAGATTAAAAGAGATTTCCGCCCTCAAATTAGTTACTTTAGTGAAAAAACTACGATGAAACTAAATATTTTTTGGATTATGAAATTATTCTTATCCTGAAAGTAAATTATTGGATTGAGCATATGAATGAGACCTTTGTAAATAGCAATAACACTTAGCTTTATATGGCTGCTTCACAGTCTTTGACAGCCCTCTCTAAGCGGTTTGCAGAGTCAGCATATTGCCCCCAATAATCTGGATCCTCATTTTATCTACCTAGGAAGGGTGGAAGATTTGAGTCAAACTCTTGAACCTGGTGAGATTGAAACTGCTGAAACTGCTGGCACAGGCAGTCAGCAGAGAAGTAGCCTGCAAGCACTACACTCTCCCACTATGCCACCATGGCTCCACATTCCATTTTGGATTACTCCAACACAGGAGAGCTGCCCTTGAAGAGCATTCAGAACCTTCAGCTGATATAGCATAATGAAAAGACAGAAAATGCAAGTACATGATTGTAATGCTGTTGGCTGTTCAGCACGACTGTAACACCATTAGGTTTTGGGTTCTGCATTGGTTGCCATGTTTTTTCTGAGAACAGTTCAAGATGCTGGTTGTCATCTTCAAAGCCCTGCATGACTGGGGTTGCCGGAAGATTACCATCTTCTTTCCAGTTGCTTCTATGCATCCAATTCCTGTCTGGCAGGATGGGCATGCTGCTGGTTCTATCAGCCACAACTGTTTCTTTCTCTCGCTGTAGTTTCTTTGCCTTGAAGATCTGGCTATGTGCCCAGTCTGGTTCCCAGAGAATGAAAGGCCTGCTTTCTAGTTATGTTGATACTGACAGATTATAATAGCTCTTGGCTGCTATTTGCATTATATCTTTTTTTTGCGTTGTGTTTTTTAACTGTTTTAATTGGCTTTATGCTTGTTTACACACCAGAATTTGCTAGTTTGAGATGGGTGACTATACAATTGAAAGAAGGAAGGAAGGGAAGGAAGGAAGGAAGGAAGAGGCAAAGCTGGAAGGAAGGAAGCAAGCAAGCAAGCAAGCAAGCAAGCAAGCAAGCAAGCAAGCAAGCAAGCAAGCAAGCAAGCAAGATCTATCATACACATACAAAGATCTATCCATACTTGGGCCACTATTTTTCATCTGGTTTTGAGTAGTGGTTCTTAAATTACTAGTTAAAAAAAGAGATCTTCAAACTTAACACCTGCCAGGCCCTTCCCTAGATTTACAATATACAAACTTTTAACTCTTTTATGACTTAGCGTGATAGGGGAATCTGCATTTCTTGATAATTTTTTTGTCACTGAAAATAATTTTCATATGAGGAGCTCTCTGAGATAGGTGCATGTTTGTTAATTCAGTAAATCTGATACAGTACTGTATTTCAAATCAAGGGCTAGGTGCCCATCCAGAGGTGGTATTTAGCAGGTTCTCTGAACTAATCAAAAATTCCACTACCAGTTCTCCAGAACTGGTCAGAACCTGCTGAATACCACCTCTGCTCTGTACTGTCATTTTTATACTTAATTCTCACAACCTGAAGCTAAATCTGTCCTTAGCTATATTGTTGTTAAAATAGTGTTGTGTTGTCTCTGCATTCTTATACCATCCAAGGACTATCTTAAGGTGTATAAAAGATGTGTTAGGCTTTTCTTGGAGGGAAATCAAAAGATTGCAGTAACTGAGGCAAGAGAGGCAGAATAGGAACTACGGTAGCAATGGGAACATTTCATGTCACTATAGTTTTTTTAAAACCAATTTAAAGGTGGGTAGAGGGCAACTCAGCAGTGGAAAAAGGCCAAAAGTAGTTCAATACAGAAACAGCAACATGTATATAGGATGGGTGGGTCAAAATCTACCTCTATTGACATTCCATTGGGATTCAACACCATTTCTTTTGTAAATGCACATTTGAGCATGAAAGGATGAGGCTTGAATCATCACACCATTGACTTCCAGATTTTGACACACACACACAAACACATTCCTGTCCAAAAACATTGTTCTGCAATGTTGTTGAGCATGTCTTTCTTATGTCTTTGATTTCTAGTTTCATATTATTGGATAAAATAATCTGTGGCTACAGATTCCTATTTTAGCTTTGTTCCTTCCATTACATTATGGCCTGGTGTATGCATTGGAAGGGATAAATCCTGATATTTGAAGACCAAGGTGCAGGACCTACATTCCTTGCCCCATTTTCTTTAAATAATAATTAAATTATGAATAGGGAAGCCCCACAAATACCGAATGGCAACTCCTTTCATTCTTTTCAGTACTGACCAAGCCAGTGGAAACTTCTAGTGGGTGTGTGATATAGCAAAGTTTCCCTTTGCTGAGTTAAGAGAATAAATAGACAATTTGCATGTTTTCGTATGTGAAAGTATTTATAACATGTCACTCTTGTTGACTGAATATGCTTGACATCTCTAGTCTAAGTGCTGATTGTGTTGATCTCCATTAATTCAAATGCTACAGTGCAGTCCCCCAAATACCACAAATAGTATGAATTGATGTTTTAAATGTGATCTTTTGCTCTCACTAGTTTTCAGCTTTGTATTATTATGCCAAACTCTAGGCTTGTGAGAAGCTGCCTTCATGATCAATGAGCAACTCTGAATTGGACTGTAAGAAGGAGATGATGCTATACCCTTGATACTACACAGAGTGTGTAGTAGGAAGATATAATCCTGACCTTGCTATGGTAACATAGGATGACAAAAGTAGGATAGATAGCTGTTTGGCTCCTTAGCTTCTTAGATATGAAAGGAGAAGAGCTCTCTTTTTTCTAAAATGTGTCCCATTCCAATGAAACGTTCAACTGATTTGTGAATGTAATTATTTTAACACAGGAAATTTATGCAAGGTATGAATGTTCCACCATGCTACAAGGAAGAAGAAATGTGCTTTGTTACTAAGTTTCCAGACATAAATATTTAATGCTGTAGAAGAGACCATGGTATGAATTATGGAAAAATTCTGTAAGGACCACAAGCCATTCCTGCTGATAGGCCACATTGTTACCGATCTGAAGAAAGAATATACACACAGACATACACACATCCCTGGGCAGCCCTTTTGGCTTCAGCAACACCGCAGAAGAGTAGTAGATCATATCTGAACTTGCTCTGTGGTTCTCACAGTGCTGACTTGGGAGGATGAGACTACTTCATCCACATCCAAAATGAGCAGTGCAGTCCTGAGCATATAGATCAGAAATAAATTTGGCAGAAACCAATGAGTCCAGTCTGTTTATGGCTGTAACCTTAGCAGTGAAGTTTGGCTTGTATCATTGCCTTTCCACACAGTCAGCTCTTTGCACCATACACATAGTTTCCCTACAGATCATATCTCTTTCCCAAAATGACATTTCTGTTGTGAAGGCATTTCATTTCCCCAGCAATCAAGTTGCAACACTTCCTATCTGGGGAAAATATAGTAATTTATAAGATAGCATGTTTACTGGTGATGTTATTAGTAATGGCTAAATTCCCTTCCTGTGCATTTGACCTTGCTTTTGTAACTTTTGTAAAAAGAAATACATTAATGCTCTGCATTTTGTCTTCTACCACTGAAAGTTTAATGCAAGAGTATCTTTTTAAAAAGATATAGTTAGGCTAATTTTCTGAAACACTTTCTTGACTTTTTTTTAAAAAATCAACAACAAATGTAACCTCTAGTTATTTATTTATCACATTTCTTAATTGCCTGGGCTGTGCTTGCATCAAAAGAGATCTTTCTTAGCCCTTTAATCTTATTCAAAATAATATCTGCTAAAGATCAAATATGTTGAAAATAATAAGGAGCATTTGCTCAATGCCAGGGTAGTTGGCTTATCCATGATTTACTGAATACATTACAATTAGCAAGGTTTACAAAACTCAAATCAAACAAATCATATGATGGCTTAGTGTGATTCATGAGCTGGGTCAGTCACTGAAACTCTGAACTGGCAAACAGCAGATACAACTTTGACCTACTCAGATCTCATGCTGCTTCTGTCTTTGATAGCAACTAGAGGACAAGAAAAAAAAGCCAGTAGCTTCTGACCTTCATTGCTCTCCTTTTTCATGCTAGTATCAGCACTGGTTGAGGTGCTGTAGCATATGGAGGTGGTAAAAGGACATTCACTTCAGGTTCCTTTTATTTTTTGATTGTGTTGTAGAACTGTGGTGAATAGGCTCTGGACTCTGAAGAGCTGCTGCTTGGAGTGACCTCTCAGATAGGCTAAATGTCTATTCCATTTCCATTTCAATTTCTTTTGCCACTTGCATCTGAAAGACCTTAGGAAGAAAGCCTTGGAAACCAAGTCCACCAAGATCCCTCAGGAGTCATGGCTCACTGGGATTGACAGTTTTTGGTTTGAATAGATCAATGGTCTGCTTTATCTAATGCATTTTCTTCACTCCACATAACCATATTGTGAAATTTATGGCTCCATTACGAAGCAGTTCCTGGGTTTCCAGAATAAGGATTAGCATAGGAGTAGCACAGACTGTGTAGGCTACAAAATTCGAAGTGTATTATAATGCACGTGATTTGCACAAAGAAAAGCCCAGGTTTAATCCCTGATTACCTACAGTATCTGAAAAGCTAAATGCAGCAGCTGATGTGGAAGATCACTGTGCTGGAAAGCTTCAAGCAGAGTAAATAATATTGAGCTAAATAAACAAACAGTATAGGAAAATTCTCCATGCTCCTAAATAGAACAGCTTCCTATAATGCTTTTTTTGCTGTTCTCAAGGCAAGGTAGCAGACATATGACAAACACCTAGGTAGTTGCATGTACTTGAAAAGTTATTTGATACTCTTCAAGTATTTACTTTGTTGTGGTAATTGAAATAGATACTTACAAACTGGCCATGAGGCTTTAAGAATGAAATACCCTTGAAATTCCATTTTGATGATGATGATGAAGCCAGCATTATTAATATCTCATTTCTTTATAAGATGGGTGATTATCTGAATTTGATAAATAAATAAATATTTTACTGACCAGATCACTAATCACTAAAAGACTTCAGTTAGTGGCAGAGAGGCATTGCTAAGCCAACATGCTTCAGCAATCCTGTGTGCATGTGAGCAATTCCATAAAGCGCAAGTATCAGTGAAAAGCTGCTGGAGACCAGGACAATGAGTTGTACTCTGTCTTCTTTGTGACAATGTGGTTTCCAGCTGTGGAAAAAATGAGGTCAAGATAATTTCAGCAGAAATTTTTCACACCTGTGTTGGTAGGTAGATGATTCTAGTGGTCAAGGCCATTATAGAAAGATAAGTGAAAGTGATGGATCTCCAGGTAACAGTAGAAGAAATTATACAGTTGCTTTGGAAACTTTTATGCTGTTAATTGCACTTCAGGATGGCAACGGGCCATTAGATGAGACAGGAGGTCATTAGAGGGAGGATCACTATATTCCCTGTATTTAAGTATCTAACCATAAATACTCTGTGAATGAAGAGACGCAATATGAAGAGTCTGAGGGCTAAATACACTATTTTTCAATGCTTGAAAAATATGAGGTTTATAGTTAAAACACATGAAAACAAAAAATAATAGAAGTATTAATTGCTTATTAAGACCATGATATGCTTTTTAGAGCTTTTTATTGAACAGGTTTAGATTTGATCTTCAGACACCTAAAACTTTTTTCAGATATATTTAATCCTAACTACTATTTTTACATTGGGATGTCTATCTTTCTGTTTGTCATTTCCCTTGAGCAGAGATGGATACATAGGATACAATTTGAAATTGAACTGGAAAGTACAATTTTGGAATAATCTGGCTTAGAAATTGGATTGAATGGTTTTAGCCACTCTGAATATGATCATCAATGCACAGGAGAGATCAGGTTTACTTTGACTAAAAGTTATAAGAAAGAGAATAATAGTCATTGGTGGGGAAGTGGGATTGTATAAAAAGTAAAGATGATGAACATCTGTGCAATTGAGGCCATGCCTTTGCAATACTTATTAAAAAAGGGCAGACCTTCAACTGTGCAGTCACCATTACTTCCTTAACTCCTTTATCCATGCCGCTCAGAGTTGCCTTGAACATGAAATGGGTGGCAAATGAATTTGATAATAAATAATAATAATACCCTTAAACAGAAACCAAATGAGGCATTGGAACACAACCTTCTAAGGAACAACTTGGCATATTTGTTCTATCAGATATATAAAAAATTTCCTTTAATAAACATATCAGGAGCAAAGGAAACCTGTATGTATTAGTTATCACCATTTCTCTTCCAAGCACTTTTCCTAAAAAAGTTGGAAAATTGCAAGAACTTAAGGCTAGACCACATCGGCCGACGGATGCAAAACGTATGTAAAAAGGACACAGCGGACGGG
>BHFT01004350.1:0-10487 GCA_004320025.1 Laticauda laticaudata
CAACGGATGGCAAGTGTTTCTCTCCGTTTTACATCCTCTTTCCATCCGTTGGTGCAGTGTGACATGGGCTTTAGAATGTACAATTTTAGTTGCATAATTTAATATTACATTAATAGCTAGGCATAATTTAATCAACTTGATTTAAAGGAAATAGTCTGAAAAGACCAGACCATTATAAATTACAGGCAACAAAATTAAAATCTTGAAGTACCTTAAAGATTACAACACATTATACTTAAAGCTGTAATAGATTTGTATCTGTAATATTTCCTTTTATTTGCAACTAAGTATAAAATTGCTGTTTTTAAATAATGTGAAAATTGTCAATTAAATTAAATTATGGGAGTGTTCCTCATCAGTAGAATAGAGAGATGCCCTAGATGGGAAAGTAACTCCCTTTCTCAAATTTAAAATCATGCTCATAATTTACCATAATCGATACATACAATATAACAAAATAGCTCTATGTACATATATGCATAGTATGTTTGTATATATCAAATAATTGGTAGGTCTTAACATTTGAAATGTCAAATACACAGACACACACACACACACACACACACACACCGGATTATAGTGTGGTGCCATCTAGTGTTTACAGAAATTATGTTTCTACTTCTGGAAAAAACAAAACAGCTTTTTGTAATATGTGCTTCAAGTTATGATAAATTTTAAGTATCGTAATTTCCCAGTCTTTGGCCGTATTCATTAGAGCATTGTGCACTGTGGAAAGGGTAAATCCACAAATAAATTAGGATGGATTAAAGCATGCAAAAAAGGATATAAAATATTCCATTTATTTAACTCACAATCATTCTAGGAAATCCACACTAAAATCTGATGACGTTACACTGAAGTGTAATATAGTTTCTTTAGTTTGATGGTTTGGCTTTAGCAATTAGATAAACTCAGAAAAGTATGGTTTAGGGACCTGTAGTGGCACAATGGTCAGAATGCAATAGTGCATTCTAACCATTGTACCACTACAGGTTCCTAAACCTTGAGCTGGTCAGAATCAAACTTCTGGCAGTGAGCAGAGGCAGTCTGCAGAAATGGTTAGAATGCAATGCTGCATTCTAACCATTTCTGCAGACTGCCTCTGCTCACTGCCAGAAGTTTGATTCTGACCAGCTCAAGGTTGACTCAGCCATCCTTTCTTCCGAGGCCAGTAAAATGGAGACCCAGATTGTTGGGGGCAATCTGTAAACCATTTATAGAGTGCTGTGAAGCACTATGAAGCAGTATATAAGTAACTGTTGTTGCTGTTATTGTTCTTAAACACTTAAACTAAGATTAAAAATCATCATACTGGCAACACAACTTTATAAAATTATTGTATCTATCTTAAAAGTGGAATAAAACCGAGTTCTCTTTTTGCTGTGGGGGACAATATTTCTCTGGCATTAATCTAAAGACCTCTGGGGAAAAAAACTATTTGGTTATTTTTGGTGGGAAAGGCTGAGCCTAAAAAAATATTACCAGCCCCAATAAAAAGTGTACATGAAATATACACACACACACACACACGAAAACCTCTTCCAGCATCCCTCTACTTAAATCATAAGATGAACTTTACAGGCCCAGATTAAAGTGCATCACATAGTAAAGTACGACAAAACACTACAAGAGAGCAGATCGTTTCAGAGATAATCCACCCAGTTTAGAATGTATTGTGTGTTGCTTGACAACCAAGCTAGGTGTCTTGTTAACAAACACATTTTATTCCAGAGAAAGATTGGTTTTGTGCAGCATTTAATTAAAAATGAAAACCAACCACCATTTGTCTACATTCAGTGTATCAGAAAATCTATCTCAAACTTGGTGGAACAGACAGCATCTGGAATGTAGGCCACTGATATCTAACAAGCAAATTGTATTCCAGGCATCATGTTAGTTAACTTTCTAACACATAATGTGACTTCTTTCATTATTTTTACTTATAGCTCTAAAAAATTAGCCTTACATTTATTAAATAATTGCAGATTGGGGCAATTATCAATCTGTACATTGGTTACAATACATTATTATTATTACTACTCTAATAAATCTTAATGAAATTCTAGCAAAAAAAATTAAGAGAAAAAATCTGACAAAGTTTGTCAATATTTTTTTAATATCACACAAAAATAAACATTATAAAGTTATCATGCAAAAATAAACATTGTAAATTATCAGCAGGTACTCATAGGAATCTCATTCTACTCATTCCTTACTTTGGCAAAAGTTATTATCAGCAATGTACAGGCTTTTGCCAAGCTTCACTGAACTGTACATTGATTTAGGTAAGAACAAAGATATTTTAGTACTGACCAGCTTTTAGTGCAGTTAAAATAAAATAGTTTCCATAATTGATTAATATTCATGAACAAGAGAATGGTTTCTGTTTTTAAAAGATAGACACTACAGATATGTAATAAAATGTTAATAAAAGAAAAGCTAAAAACTCACTCACTGTCTTCTGTGGGAAGGACTTGCAAAGAATAAATCCATTCTATTATATCCTCTTTGTTCACAACATCTATGGAATCTAACATATCCAAACCAGAAAGTGCAAAAAAAGCAACTGTCAACCTGGAAAAAAAAAGGGGGTGTGTGTGTGACAAAAATAGCAATTTACTATTTTTTATAAATTCCAACTCAGATGATAGTTATTTGCATGTAGGACAATTTCAGAATTAACTGAAACAACTTGAGTGTTAATAACATCAAAATAAACTGAATGATACAGTACCCCCAGCAAGTAGTTACTCAACCTTCAAATATATCATTCTACTTTGATGAATGAGTAGATTCATTACCCTCACTTCTCACCCTGACTCCAGCATAACATGGTCAATTTTTCCCTACGTTTCTGATATTTCCATTTCACTGATTTTTCTCCTTCCCTTAACATTAAATCAAATTCAGCTTATCCACTTCTCAGGCCCCATAACATACCCCATCAAGCAACCTTATGCAGCCTGATGACATTTTTAAAGAAGTTAATAAACACACCTAAAAACACACTGCTGAGCACCTCCAAGTGTTGCTGCTCTCACAAGCTGCACTGTGCCACTTTACTAGCTGATGAACACCTGATGTGTGTACTAATTATTCCTTTATGGTAAGCAATTTTTTTTATAAATGTGGCCCTTTCTTCTCTACAACTGTGTACACTTCTTATTCTTGTCTTAAAGTTATGCAAATCACAAACTTCTATGTTGTATCTGAGTTAATACCAGAAACATGATATTGTTTCCAATTATTTTTCTTTAAAACATGTTATTTATTTTATAATTATAAGCTATCAAGAGGGAGGCAGAAACACGGGTCTTTACATTCAGAAGTTCTGGAGCCTTCTATGCCCCACAGACTAGGATTGATCAAATAAATTGACAGTTGATTGCTACAATCATTGTTTTTATTGAAGAGTCCACCACTATGTCAAAAAATATCAGTGATTGTTCAAAGGTCTACTAAATTTGCATAAAAAACAAATAGTTCAGGAAAAGTGGGTGAACATTTCAGAGAGTGAGCAAGAGGAGCAATAACTAAAACATGTTATAGAAAAGCTTTATATATATATATGGCTGGTGATGGAATAAATTATTGAGCAATATTTTTCCAAGTCAAGGTCTTATATATTGAAACTTAAGAAATCTATAAGAATACATGTTATGTACACTAAGGACATAAAAGTAAATAGCAAAATTGATTGTGTAACATTGTATTAAATCATAAAGCACACTATAAATACTTTAGCATTTGCATAATGGAACAAAAGAAAAATTTCCACATTGATATAGAAGCCAAAAAAGTTTAATATAGTGCTGGAAATCAGTCAGTCTGTACAAAAAAAACTTCTGTGGAACAAATGATAAGACTATTGACCAAATCAGAATTTCGTTTAAATAAAAACTGAAAATAATTTTAAGAAATAAATGCATATTTATATTATTTGCAAAATAAACTCATTCATTTCATCCCTTAATTGGTTGTCTAAATTTAGGATGAAATAGGACTTCAGATTCGAAGGAAAACTGCTTCAGAGTATACACAAGAGTGTACAAAGCACCTGTCAGTACATATTACACTTGTCAGAAACTCCTTAAATCAAATACTGGTAGTTCTTGCTTATTTCTGCCCTTTCCAATTCTAGGAAGAACTGTAGAATGCTACTAAATTCTTAGACCATAATTTTTCTGCAAAATCTGAGATGCAGTAAATGCACATTTGCAACAACATGCTTCTTATTCACTTTGGAACATGCACTATTTATTCTTAGAATCTCTCAGTGAATGCTTTTGACAGAAGGATACATCTTAACATCTACCAAGGTTTCACAATGCAATAAACAAAACACCACCAACCAGATTCATACCTGCTACACCCACTTTTAATTGCAATGTGTGTCCAAATTTTAACATTTAGACTAATTGTCACATGATTCTCTTTTGTAATCTCCTGCTGGCTTCCCTACTTACTGCTGAAATCAGCATCCTAAACAAAATTACATGGGGATGCTGTGACAGCCACAATGACAAGGAAGTGTACCCTAAAAGAACAGACTTATGAAGCTTGGGATGTTCAGTTTGATGATTTAGGGGAGTCTTACTAGTTATGTTCAAGTTTATGCAGGAAAGCTATAGGATGTTAATCATAAGCTATTCATGGGCTCAAAACCCAAGCCCAGAAATAACATATAAGTTACATCTACCTACATTTCATTTAAATATTGGGTAAACACAGCATCAAGTTTAGCTACAAAATGATAACTAAGTACTTGTTCTAGGAAAAATTGTAGAAGGCTACTGAATTCTTACATCACAATTTTTCTGAAAAATCTGAGATGCAGTGAATGTACATTGCAGTAACATGCTACTTATTCACTTTGGAGCACGGAACATTTAATCTTAGAATTTCTCAGTGAATGTTTTTGACAGAAAGATTCAGCTTAACATCTACCAAGGTTTCACAATGCAATAAACAAAACATTACCAAGCATATTCATACTTGCTACACCCACTTTTAATTGCAGTATGTGTTCAAATTTTACCATTTAGCCTCTCTAATTGTATTCCTTGCATACTCACCTTTAATAGAATGAGTTCTAAATAAGTACCCTAGATCAAGCAGAGAGTACATTCAGAGTAAACAATGCAGTACAACTCCCAAGGACAGAATTAAGATTCCCATCCAATGCGTGAAGTACAGAAAATAAAAACTCCTTTACCTTTGATGTGTTTACCGAAACTGCAACACCTAGCTTAATAGTAGAATAATGTACAAAGGGCTAGTTAAATCGCTTGCATCTAATGGACAGACTGTTAAATTAGTGAAGATCCTTAGCTCTTTCTCCCCAAATGTAGGCATATTTTCTACAGTTTAAATAAATGATTTTATTTCAAAATACTGAATTGAGAAAATTAATTTCAAAATGAGGAAACTATTCATCAAGAAATTTTCATGAAAAAGGACATGTTGTCCAACTGCTTTTTTAGAAGCCTTCTCTTTCTAAGGGGCTTGGGCGTTAAGTCCACATAATACTCAAATTCTTGATCTCAACTCCAAGCCTAGAAATATGAATTTGCCGCTCATCTTGAGGGCAATCTTATAGGTGTCCACTCAGAACTAAGTTTGAATTCAATTGGTATTTTTTCAACCTGTAAGGTTTAAAGCAGTTTACCCAACGCAGATTGCTCCAAGAACAAAATAAATCCACAAAGAATATTTTCTGTATTTTCCATTTCACATTCTGTAGACTTATTTACCTTTTACGCTTTCTCTTTTTAATTCACACTTTCAAACATATTATGTGTCAAATTCTTTTGAGAATCTTACACTCAGGAAGTGAGGCCTTTCTGAGTGCAAAGCAGGTTCCATACCAGCTAAACCAGGTAAGCATTACTGTCTGCTTTCAAACCTCTATCCATCTCAAACAGAGAAGCAAGCATTCAAAAGTTTTGAAAACGATACCACAAAACATCTGGATTCTGATCAGGGGTAAGGTGCAAAAGGTGAACAGTTTAATGAAATGAAACAGAAAGTATCTTTAACTGTTACTTAAGATGAGTCTGTAATGATTGAAAACAAGATCGTATGCTTGATCTGTTCTCCTAAATTTGATATAAAACATACGGGGGAAACTAGATCTAATTTTGTTTTGGTACCAATGAGATTGTCACTGTTAGATCAGCACACCCCAACATTAAAACTAACTTTTCGAAGTGTGTGAATAAACGGGAATATCGCTCAGCAGACATCTGCTTTCAATTTCAAGCCTCCACGGAGAATCGTCAAGGATTAGTTAGGATGCAGGACTTTGGGCGCCCCGTCAAGTTTAAATAGGATTTAAGACTAACGCCATTCCACAAATACTGACTCCAAGGAAGCCTCCCAGAGCGCCACTTCGGCTCTCCGCCTCGATACCCCCGAGTGGCCAGAAGGGAACAAATCCTGGCGGGTTATTCCCGCTTGGGAGGGGAACCCGCCCACCGCTCAGCTGTCCGAAGCACTTGGCGCGCAGGGGCTGCTTCTGGGGTGCCAACTCCTTGCTTACTTCCCCACCCGAAGCGCCCCGAACGTCTTTCCCCGCTTTCCCGAGGGTACCTGCTGGTCTCCAGAGACGAATAGCGTTCGGGCAAAATCTGAAGGCTGCGTTGAAAGAAGCGCACATGGCGTTCCTTCAGCAAATCCAACCTTTCCCCGTCCCCAAAGCCTCCCTCATCTTCCACCGGCACCGTGCTCGCCATGTTGGTCTTCCGCTTCCTACTCTCACACGCAGCTCCGTCACCGGCGGCACGGTCATGTGACACAGCCCCAACGCCGGGCCTTCCCCCCCCCTTTTCTGTTTAGCGGCCGCGACAGCAACAACCGGCAGCTGACAGGGTTTCGTTCCGCCCCTTGTGCCTGAAGGGGTGGGATTAAGGGGCTTTGGCGCCAAACGAAAAGCGGTTTTAAAAATGCTCCGATCATTCGTGCTTGGCAGTCACCCGGCGCTGGGTAGCAATGGGCAACTTTTTCCTGATAGTATATCTGCTATATACATACATTCATGGGATCAGGCATACACTGTTGCCAATAAAGGAGAATATTTGTAGCTCAGGGTGGAAATCAGGATGTTCTCAGAGCACTCATGATGTTTAGGGTAATGAAACGGCTGCAAAACAACCTCAGAGAGCACCAAGGATCCCTCACACACTGTTGCAAAATTACAGATTGTATCTGTTTACATGGCTTGATCCAGAAAAATTAAGATTTAAAAACTTTAGAAGCTTCTATGTGCAGAAATATAATATAATTTCTGTCCCAAGAGCCTTCTGAAATTATGTATTTCTCACTGATAAAACACTGATAAAATAATTCAAACACCATATACTACAAAGGCTTATTAAAATTATTATTAAATTATTATTAAAATTGAGGTATTGAATGGGAAAATATGGATCTGTACTATATTTTATGCAGGTCCTCTAGATTTTTACAGTGAACTTCCAAAATTACCATCAAATCCTAAAATATATCTGAGCTTGTACAATTAACATCAACATTTTGTTCAGTAGCATTACAATGACATCAAACAAGGAATTATGTCACAAAATTTTCTGCCTGGAGAATTTTTTACAGGGAGTTTCCATGACACAATACTCATTCTTTACATCAGCATCAGCATTGCATTTAAGAAGGATGTGCAAGATCCCAAACGTACCCTTTCTTTTGTAGTTTAGGGATAAAACAAAAAAGTTATGGAACTTTATTTTCATATATGATAACTAAGGCAAGATTACAATATATATATGCATTGTTTTCATTATGTAAATGCATTGTTTTTTTCATTATGTAAATGCATTGTTTTCATTATGTACAATATATATATATTGTACATAATGAAAACAATGCACTTACAATGTATGGTTTTGATAATGAGAAAAACAATTGGATAATAGAGTGAGCTTTCTTTTGTCATCATAAGAGATAATTTTCTAATTTTATTGACCCTATATTTGCTGCAAAAGAAATCAAGTTTTTATTTCTTTCCCTTTTGGCACATTTTACTTTTTTTCTTTTCTCTTTATTTCTGCTTTTTCTTTTTAGCTTTTATGTTCTTTGTGAAACATTTAAAATAAATTTTAAGATGCACAACAATCATAGACACGCTTACTTTGAACCATTTTCAATTGTTTGGAAGACACTGCAGAAAGAAAATACTGTGTTCCTCTCTGGGGTTTTTAAATCTGTTATTTATTTGTTTGTAAAAATTATTAGTTTTGAAGGACGGCGATTAAGAAACAACTCATTTCTCTATAACATGAGCTTATTTTCTGTCCATTTAGGAACATTGAAGATATCTGCTTTCCCTCTTAAATTAATCTGAGATACATTATGTAATCAATCTACTAAGTAAAGCAAAGAAAAAACACGTGTAAATTTTCTGTTTATTTCTGGGTTGAAAATAACAGTGAAAGTATGTAGAAAGCAATACATTTACTTTTTTCTGAGCTTTACAGAAAGAGGACCTAAATCCAGGTTTTAGAGAAAAAAATTCAAACAAAAAAAAAAGCTTTTGCAAGTACTTTACACAATGAAACAATATATGCTTGATTTTCATTTAACATAACATTTATACATTTTTCATATATAATACAAACTAATATAACAATACATTATGTTGTTATATTATCTTCAAACAAATTATTTGCAGATATCCAATTATAATCCCTGTCGCCAGCTTGGGACAGCCCTATCAATGTAAAAATAGATTAGTACCTTGCAAATACATTAATCATATAAAAGTACATTAATAATATAAATATTTAAACATAAGGTAATTTAAGATGTGCATTAATCATATAAAATATTTCAATTTTCTCACCTATGAGGAATATACAACACTGGCCCTGTACCTACAGGTCCAATTTCTTTTGTTCGTTCTTCCCAAACTTTTGTTGGTCTGAATAACCTGCATGGATCCCGAGTTACATTAATGTGAACCTGTTAATAGTGAAAACACAGAAAAAAATAATTGAAGGCAACTGCAAATATAAATGAATTAAACAATAACGAGTAAGAAGTAAACTTGCATAGCACTGTATTTTCATTATTGCAGACCCCAAAATACTATTAGTTTGGATTACAGACCCAGTAATTTATTATGCATCTGATTCTTGCTGAATACTTAGAACAAAGATACAAATCAAGAATGATGACTAGTAACAGAAAAGAAGTCAAATGGGACCAGAAAGTAATTACAGAGTGGTACCAAACCTGATAGAACCAAGACCTCTAGAAATACAAAAATTAAATTTAAGTCCACCAAATTATTACTCCAACATTTTAGAATTATCAGCCTATGGATCATGATTAGATGCTATGTTTCCATTTCTATTACTAATAATTAAAATGTCAACTAAAAGATACTCCTTTTGTCTTTTCAGCTGCCAAAAAAGGGAGTGGGAAAAAACAGTGCATTCCTTAAGTGCCCAGATAATTACCCTGGCAGCCCAAAGTTATTGGAGCACAAGAATATTACTGGAGAGCATCCCCTTAGGGATGGATGTGTCCCACTGGAGAATACACATCCAGGGGGTGGGGGGAAGACCAGGGTAAAGGGGAAAATAAATGATGTAATTTAGTATTGGCTGCATCCAGTCAACACTAATATAGCCACTTGTAATAAATCAATTTTCTTTCCTCTAAGATGCAGTTAGGGACTTATGATTTGAATGGGAGTGGGTTTGCTGGAGTCTTGACATAAAATTTGATAAAAATATATATTCACATGCTATTTAATATTTAAAGTTCAATTGAAAACAATTTTGCACAAAGTAGCTTTACTGAATTCTATGGGGCTTACTAATTACCAGTTTTTTTGCACTATAATATGCTCCAAAATATATGATACACCTAGCTTTTAGGGAGGAAAACAAGAAAAAAAATCTGCCTCTGCCTCCCAGCAATTTGCCTCTTTGCAGCAAACAGCATGGTCAACTTCAGCACAGCCTGATTTAGCCTGACTGGCAGTTGGATCTGCCTCCCAGAATACCACCTATCAGCTGTTTCAGACTGCAGGGATCTCTGCTGCCCATCACTGTCTTCCACACCCATCGCCTCCACCTATCACCGCCTCCATGTGCATCCCATTTTCAGACCATTTCAAGTGGCGGGGATTGAAAATGGGGTGCACAGAGGCCAAAAATGGGACATGTTGAGGTAATTCCCTGTGAGGAGAATGAGCGCATACAGGGAGATGTATTTGAGAGTAGTGTTTGAATAATACACACACAGAACACAGATACACTGTACACTAAATGTAGGTTTTTATTTCCAGAAACATTAAGCAAAGTCCAAAATAGGCAGTCCAAAGTCATTCACAGGTAAATCAGTCAGTTTTGCAATCCAGGGATAATCCAGTAACAAAGTCCAGTGTCAAAAAACAGTTCAGTATCAGACTTACATCAAATCCATGAATATCAGTCAATTGGGAAAAATGGAGGAACGGCAATACT